>JAKCPI010012622.1:0-56872 GCA_023213315.1 Euborellia annulipes
AAAAATTTTGCGGAACTTTATTTTTACATTTTTTAATTATTATTATTAAATTATTTTACCTTTTTTAGGAACACGAAATTTTTGCCAATTTTGCGGAAAAATGTTTTCACGCTGCCCCGTGGCCTCTCAAAAACAAATATTTGGGGGCCTTATACCTACTCGGGGCCTGAGGCGGACCCCCCCCTCGGTACGCCTCTTAACTTTTCCTACAGAAATTATTATTAATATATTTTATTTTGTAGACGAGACAATCCTAATTATTCAGGCTTGCAGTTTTTCTTTCGTCGTCCCAGGGTGTAGAAATTATTATTGTGATTATAATCACAAAAGCGACTCAGTTCTAAAACATTTATTCCTATTTCTAATCAAACGCTAAAGAATTGTTTCAAAAATATACAAATTTATACAACATCTCAGACATGATTTTATTCGGTATTTGAAATCGACGGCCAAATATAACTCAAAAAATAAAGGTTGTCACCATTAGCATAAAAATCTCGAATTCAAATTTGGCATAATCTTGTCGACATAAAAGTAAATTCTTGAAAAAATTCCACAATTTTTAGATATTTTTTTCCGGGACAAACTCTGAGAAAATAAAATAAGTACAGAGGTATTTTCTTCAAATTTCCTTTTGCCTACATTAAAAATTCTTTTCTCATATAATATTATCTATTTACTTTTTGATAGATAATTGTTTCTATTATTTACAATTCGTTTCCTGTTTATTTGCACGTGAGATGAAATTTTAATCCAAAGTTTATATTATATATGAATATTTTATTTATGTTGACAGATTTTTCTCAAACAAACTATTAAATAAAGAACATTTTTCGTTTCCTGTAAATTGTTTTGGATTAAAATATATAAATCAAAACAATAAAAGGGGAATTCGCGTTTCCTTCCCCCTGGTGAAGGCATCATTGATAGTTGGATGTGAAAAAGATTTGCAGACTTTTAAGCTTAGCTTGTTTTCGGCCAAAAATTATTAAATATACTCAAAAAATATTAGAAAAAAAAAATTATAGCCAATAAAATATTTTTATAGTCTGACTTTCTCCCTATTTTAAGAATTTCGCATTCTATGTTTTGAAGTGGGGTTTGACTAAAATATCCACAAAAATTTAGCTCTCCAAGTTGCTAAATATTCTTAACGTCTATAAACAGTCATTCCCACGAAAATTGGGATAGTATCATTGAAAAAGTTTATTTTCAGTTCCTCAAAAAGGATTTTTGGTCGTATCACATGAAAAATGGGACGCTGTACATTTTCCCAATAGAGAAGTCAAACATTTTTTTTAGAAAATTTATATATACATCTTGCTCAAGTTTTCTTCAACGAAGGGTATCTTTCTAACATCATTAGGAGATGGAGTCATAAAAAAAACAAGACGAATCCTGTCAAATATTCTTTTATTTTAATTCTCGCCCTCACGGCTGACGTTTCGGCCCGAGGTCTAGGCCATCTTCAGAGCCGGCTGGCAATAATCAAAAAGTGTGGAAATTTGCAAACAACATTCAGCATGTGGTCCGCTCACAGCAAAACGTAGAGAAATGAACATTTTGGCTGCATTCGTCATGTTTTTTCATCAGTAAGCTTACAGCCACAGATCTTTATCGATTGATCATTAGGAGATATACAACCCTAAAACACCAAATCGATGAAGCATGGAGGGGCTCGGTGATGCTATAGAGTTGTATATCTCCTAATGATGTTGGAGAGTTACCCTTCTTTGAAGAAAAGTTGGACAAGATGTAATATTTAAATAAAAAAAAAAAAAAATGTTTGACTTCTCTATGGGGAAAATCTACAGCGTCCAATTTATAATGTAACTGCGGTAGCTAGGGTAGGCTAGGCCCTGGCGAGGCGGCGTCTCTAAATGTTATTAGTAGTTGTCCCCGGCTCTGTTCCCTCGGTCCTTTCTGCGTCCATCAACCCCACTACCTTCGGACTACGTTCCACATTTACTCATTAGCGGTACCCCGTGACATGTCATTCTATATTGTGAGAATCCGCAGTAACTTAATCTAAGCTTCAGCTTTCCTGCATATTTGTCTGTCCGTTGGCATTGTTTTATATTCTTCTTTCTTCGATGCTTTGCTTCTATTTTCCTGATCGTTTTCTTCTAACTATATATGTTGCCATGCCTCTCTTGAAAACATTTAATCATATGACGCCCCCCCCCCTCCATTTTATAAAATATAAACAAAAAATTAGGAAGGGACGGGAGCCTTCCCGGGAGACAGCAGCCTGGTAAAATAAAAAGCGTTATGTTCTGTCGCTGACGTTTCGAGCGCTAGTCGCACTCATCTTCAGGACAAGCAGAATTGTCAAAAATAAGTACAGGTGGTGTGGTACTGTATATTGTTATCATGCATAAACATGTCAGTAAAAATTTGCATCGTTTTAAAAAGTGCAATGAAAAAGACCTTTCAACAACTAACTATGCGACTGGAACAGCAAATGATCTGATAAACAAAAAATTTTATTGTTAAAAAATGTATTAATACAAAATATTATATTATTTTATTTATAAAACTTTAGCAATCATATTATTAATGTTGGGTAGACAGCCAGGATTAGAAATAAAACACAATTTTATTTCAATCTGCTCATCGACGTTTCGGGTGCTAATCGCCTCCTTCCTCAGGTCCTGGTCGACATTTTTTAGGACCCGAAACGTCGACGAGCAGATTGAAATAAAAGTGTCTTCTATTTCTAATCCTGGCTGCTTTCCCAGCATCAATAATATACAGTCTCCAGCCAAAGTAAATATATATTCAATTTAGCAATCATTTAGAAAATTGCTCGCTGTGGCTAATATTCGCGCCTCCCTTTAGAGTAGCCCGCGCCTCCCAGTTTGGAAAACGCTGGTTTAGGGTAACAATCAGGACGCAGCTAATATTGATTTTTGTTTTTTTCTAGGCCTTTTAGAAAATCTAACAAGTTGGAGCTCTTTGGCAAGAAATAAAATAATAAGAAATCCTTTTTACTTTGTTGAAGAGACTTTTTTTATATCGGATTAATAATAATACACTATGTATTATTTATAGTGGCTTATCGAAAGATAAAATTTCTTTCACGAGAAAATTATCAAGTTTACAGATAGGTATCTTGTTCTGTTCAATTTACTTGTTTATTTGTGTCACTGGAGAGGCTTTAATTTATGCACACTTTCAACATACTAGTCCGTTCGACAAGACCACACACTCACAAACAATTATGGTTAGCTCATTGTAAAAAAAAAAAAAAAAATTCTATCAACAACAAATAAAAAAAATCCAAATCTAAATTATCTGATAGAAATCATTTAATGATAAAAAAAGAGATGCATATTTTGACAATAGGGTGCGAACCGCCAGAATTCTACAACCACTACTAAATTTTCACTCTTCAATTTAAATTTCACCTCTAATCTTTTTCTTCCCTTCAGAGTATAAAATAGGAAATTTTGAAATTCTATAAGATTAAGAAAATATTTTTAATAAAATATTTTCATTGACATTTTGACACTGATTTTGTCTTTTTCAGAGCACTCTCGCTTAAATGTCTTGCTGACAAAAAAATTTGATGAATGAACAACTCGAGTATAAAAATTCATTGTCTGAAAAAAATGTTTGTAAGCCGAAACTGATGAAAATAGAATCACTATCGAAACTTCATTAATAAAAGCGACAAATAACATTTTATTAAAATAATCGTCCTGAGGAAGGTCGTGACTTGCGACCGAAACGTCGATGATTAGTAATTAAATAAAAGTTTTTTATTTAATTTCCTTGGCTGCAAAGTCTCCTATACCCAATTTAAAATATTGTATATTTTTCTCAAAAATCTAACCTTATTAATTAATTAAATAATTTTGTTTTCGGTTTAACTGTGGTTTATTTGTAAAGATTACAACGTTTCGGCCACTCATTCTGTGGCCTTCTTCAGGAACAATTCAGTTAAGATTACAAAGATCATGTGACACTTCTAATTAAGAAGAGATTGTCACAGATATAACAACCTTTGTAATTTTAACTGAATTGTACCTGAGGAAGGTCACCAGAATGAGTGGCCGAAACGTTGTAATTTTTACAAATAAACCACACTTAAACCGAAAATCAAATTCTTGATAACAACTGTGAAAGTCTAAAATCCAAAATTCAGCCTAATTAAATATAATATTATTTTTGACTTTATTAATTAATATAATATAATAGGTTTGTGTAATAAGGTCCAAAGTCCAAAAACAGGAATTTTTTTTTATTTAATGCTATTGTAATTTGGAGTAGGACATTTTAAAGACCTATATTTAGAAAGTTAAAAAATTTTCGTTGGTATATTTTATAAATTTAGATTTTATATGTTAACTTCTTTTGGAAATTTTCTCGGTGGCAAAAACTACAACTCCTTATACCTATAATAATCCACTTATTCACTGGGCTAATATCAGGGACAACTTTTAGTGAGAGGCAGGGAGCCCCCCCCCCCCCCCCAAAAAAAAAAAAATTTGAAAGAAAATGGTAAAATAATAAAGGAAAAGAATATATCATGGGCGTCCGCAGGGGGCGACAACCAGGCACTTTGCCCCCCCCCCCCCCTGGAAAATTAAAATGATATAAAAAAAATGTATAAGACAAAAAAAAAATGCAAAAAAACCTTTCTCATTATACATCCACCTTGCCGCGGTGAGAAAGCTTTAAATACTAAGAGATGTATAACATTATTAATATCAAAGTACGTTTTTTTTTAACTTATCTGGAAGTGACTTGCCCCCCCCCCCCCGCAAAAAATCCTGCGGACGCCCTTGGAATATATACCTATTTTTATAAATCAATGTAAAATTGCTAAATAGTCAAAACTAGGCCAAATATTTCTCTAATTTCACAAAATTTAGAATAATAAATTCGCATTGATATGATTCACTTCGTGAATAGAGTTTGTTCTTCGTGAATAGAGGGGGAAGTGTCGTTTTTGGAAAGCGAGCTCTGTTGTCGTGGACAATAGGCTAAAATATTTCTTCCACCAGAATTGGAAATAATTTAAGTAAATACTTCAAAATCAAATAAACAATTTTATACACTATACGGAGGGAAACTTTTCACCCCTAATTCATGGCTCAGAGGGAGAGCATTCGCTTCTTGTGTAGAGGTCGAGGGTTCGCATCCCGTTTTAGGCGAAAAAAAGTTTACTAATAGGTGATTAATCTAAGAAAACTTATGAGATGTGGTTGTGCATTTAATTAGAAAATAAGAAACAAATTTATATACAGTAGATTATATAAAATAATTTGATTTTCGGTTTAGCTGTGGCTTATTTGTAAAAATTACGTTTGGGCCACTCAATGACATAGAATGAGTGGCCGAAACGTTGTAATTGGCACAGAATGAGTGGCCGAAACGTTGTAATTGACACAAAATGAGTAGCCGAAACGTTGTGATTCACACAGAATGAATGGTCGAAACGTAATTTTTACAAATAAACCTCAGTTAAACCGAAAATCGAATTATTTTTATTAATGATAACAACTGTAAAAGCCTAAACTCCAAAATACAGTAGATTATATGTTTTTTTGATTAAGGCATAGAAAATCTTTAGTTAGATTTGCAATTCTATTCTGTAAGCCAAGAGGTCAACTTCCCTATAATGACTTTTCCGTTTTCCAGGTGAAAAATAGATGTCGTTGTTGTTTTTTATAAAAACCGATACCAGTAGGCTGCTACTATAATAAATCGAAGGCATCTGCTTCAAAATATAAAATTTCAGTAACCGAGCCTAATCGAATTATCTCTAAAACGCCCTTTAGTGTTAAAAATTCCCTGATTTTTTGCAAGATTTAAATGCCTCACGCTTGTCCCTAGACACTAATCGCATTTAAAAAAAAACTCCTACCCTGTCACACATCCCTTCTTGCAAATGTACAAAAGAAACACGATAATCGAGCGTGGCTAGCGAGGGAGCCCCCCGAAATCTTTTGAGGACCACCCTCCCCTCTTTTTGGTCTTTGAGCCTTTACCCGGCGGCTGACCTGTCATGCAGACAATTGAATACAAATGCCCTAAGAAAAAAAAAAGGTTACAGATAATAAATGGTTCCATTAATATCAATTCTTAAAGGAAAAGAAATAGCAGGAACTAGACTCCTTACATTTACACAATAGTCGTCTTTTCTATTCATGTTTTTAATTGTTCCTCCAACGAAACATGGAAAAAAAATATGTAATACAATTTGATGAAATGGCGTTTAAAAGGGAAATTGTAAACATTTTATAACTAATTAGAATCATTAACATATAAATCTCTCTGTGTGTCTTTGTTAGGAATTCAGATTTATTTTTTTTATAAATTTGGAAATCTAATAAAAGAAAAATATTCAGTAGGTATATGTAAATTAATTTCTCATTCTTGGGAAAAAATTTTTTTCAAATTAGTTTAAATATTTCGTTAAGCCTAATTAGTTTTTTTTTTTTAATTAGTCCTATAAAAAATTAACAATTGATCCCGTATGAAATTTTAGAAGAAATAAGTTTTTTCTTATCATCTCTGTTTCTTAGTTACTTCAATAAATTTATATAAAATGAAATAATTTCAAAAATAATATATTTTAATGATTTCCGAATGTGAACAGCGAGTCCCCAAGAGTACCGTTGAAAATATATAATATACAGATAAATCAGTGACCTGACTTGAATAACAGCGCAAAAATACTGATATATTTTAATCAGAATTGAAAGTTAGCGAAGAAGAAAACGCAGCCAGAATTTTTTTTTATATATTTTCAACAGCTGACATTTCGGCTTTGATTAAAGCCATCTTCGGAACTTTAACCAAAGTCAACAATGGAAACCACAATGCGTTTCCAGGGGGTAAGGTCTGGAAATTTAGACAACCTAAGATGCGGTGCCTTTAAATACCTAGGGGTCATATTATCATCTTCCGGGAAAAGCTCAGAGGATATCGCAAACAAAATAAATCAGGGGGGAGCGTGAGATCCGACAGCTTAACCACAATCTGTGGAACGACCAACTGAACGACCATAAACACTAAATCTTCTATATATAAGTCAATAGTGGAGAGCAATACATCATATGTGTGGGAGTTATGGGAGCTGAAGAAGAGATGTGTTTCTGGAGACGAAGCTGCGGAATATCAAAACTCCAGCACATCCGAAACGAGGTGATAAATGGAAACCTAGAGGTCTATCATCGAAGTGAAACAACTGCACTGGTTCGATCTGAAGAAAGATGGCCAAAAAGGACGCCTTGTTGGATTCCTCCTAGGAATAGAAGAAGAGGTTGACCTACAAGAACATGGAGACAAGACATGCATGCTAGAGGACTTCAAGACGATGATTGGAAGGACCGAGAAACTTAGGAAGGCGAGGATTCGAGAGACGGCTACAGCTGTAGACAAAACTCGCTGATATATATACAGTGCCAGTCAAAAATATGAGACGAATAAAATTGAATTTTATGAATTTTTCCAATAAGCCTTTTATAATTAGTTTTTCAATTACTGTAGATATGTTTAATATATATATAATGAATTTTGTTAAATTTGCAATTTACCATGATTGTTTTTAATATTTTAAGGTGGTCCCATATTTTTGACTCTTACTGTATAATAAGATTTAAGTGATCATAGAAATTATGATCCCTACAATAGTTAAAACAAAGTTTTTATCATATGGGAAGTGATACTCTGATTTTTTAAAAATAATCCCAACATATAACGTCTTGCTGCCACGGTTATTATTTTCAAGTATATTAAAAGAAGAGTAAAAAGAATTGTTAACAATTTCCTTCTTAAATAACATGGAATAAAGACAAGTGAAAAAAAGAGGTCTTGAATAATGGTCACTTAATATAATAATAGAGATCTATTGTAATATTGACAGGCCGACACATGTGCACTCACCCTTACGGTTTTTTTTCCATTTTGCAGAGTACGGTCCGGAGTTCGGCTGGGCGCTCACTCTCGCCATTGTATCAGTGGTCTCAGCGGCCATCGGGGCAGTAGTCATGGTGGCAGTCTTACACTGTCGCAGGTACCTATTCAAAATGTTTAATTGCTTAGAAAATGATCATTTCATTAGAGAATAATTGGTAAAAGATGTGTGAATAATAATATAAAGGAGCCGAAATGTTATTAATAATAATTCTATTATGTACTTCTTAGAAATTAACGGTTGAAAACCAAATATAATGGACTTTCATATAATAGAGTCGATGGGCTGTATTGCGCGGATTCTTTTCAAAGATTTTAATGGAATTTTTCAAGAAAAGCTTTCCCGTTTTTGATTCATTTATACTTTGTCTATATTAATATAGCGAAAATATACCATTTCCACTCGGCCGTACCGTCGTTTTAATAAAAATGTCAATTTTGTTCCGTTTTTAACAAACTATAATTTTTGTAGAAAACTGAACCACTTCTTATTTATTTCTAGTAAGACTTTATACTAAGGAATACGTAAAATTAATTATTCCCTTTTGAAATTCGCAAAATTTTTGAATCAGTTCTGTCCCTACAGTATAATTGTTTGTAGAATTAGTATTTTTATATAATAAAATTTTTTTATTACCTTACTTTTTATGAATACAGAATTGAAAATTAGAAGGAATCAATATGAACCATCTTTTTTGTATGCCATTATATGTATATTTTGTTTGTATTTTATCATTTATGTACTGTATATTATGAATAAAGACAAAAAAGCAAAGAAAAATATGGAAAAAAGTGCTTAGAAAAGCATAAAAATCTTGAATAAAAAGGCGTTAAATAAACATAAAAAAATAAGAAAAAAGCATCTCATAAGCAACTTCTACTAAAGTTGCTAAAGGGGGTAATTAACCCCCCCCTCCCGAGATTTGAGAAAAATATTTTTCTTGAAAATTAAATTATACAATTTTAAAAATTAATACATGTATAGTGAGGGACAATATTAAGTCCCACCCATGCGTTTTCTACATGTGATTATTTCATTGTTTTTAAAAAAAATATTATATATTTTTTAATGGAAACTTTAAACCTAGAAAATTTCCAATAAAGATTTTTATTTTCTTTTATAAAAACAATGAAATAATCACAAGTAGAAAACGCATGGGTGGGAATTAATATTCTCCCTCATTGTACTTAAAAATTTTATTTGTATATATATTCTGGTAAACAAGTACAGAATGCAACTTTAAATTACCGAAAGTAAGAGAAAGTCGTGTGCTGTGGGCCAGTTACACTAGATTACCCCCACCGCAGGCGGGCCCGAGCCAGAGTAGGGGGTCCAGAGAGGCAAAGCCTGCCGATGGCGCGCGCGATTTACTCAGTTGCCGAATGATTTGCTTTACATGAACGTTTTTTTTGAATAATGTTTTGAATTATTTTTAACAATTATATAAATATTCGTAAAATAAGTTCAAATAAGCACGAAGGGGAAAAAAAAGCATGAAAACAAAAAAAAAATCAATCTCAATACACTTAGTTTTGCGTAATTCGCTTAGAAATTTAAGTATCTAATGGTTTCTTATAAAATTCACCATTTTGCTTAAAATCCGGTCTTCAATTATGAATAAAGACGTAAATGGCGTACAAAAAACTTATCTAAAGACACCTTCTAATTCTCAACTCTTCATTTTATAACACCTTCCCGTATTTGTCACAAGACAATATGGTGTGATGTGTATGATCTGTGATGGTCAGTCTCGTCATAATGGGTTAAACATAAGCTTTCTTATTTAACTAAAGTGATTCGGAGACGATCAATTCGCAATTGTCAATTTTAATCGAAGCATCGCATCAATTCTTAGTTGTTCTGTAAACTTGTGTGTAGAGTTCGCGCTCTTGGAAGTTTATTTCATTTTATGAATTAAAATTATCATTGCCGTTTGGCGAGCAATTGACAAAACGAATGTGAATTGCTAATTACACCATCAATGGGGGGGGGGGGGTGCTCTTATCAATGCCCTTCAATCAAAATTTCTATCAATTGACAATCGAGTCAATTTTCTCCAAGACTGTGAATGATATCATTGACAATTGCAATTGTGAATTTTATTGATTGTCTTCGGGGGCCTTAAATTGTTTTGCTATTTAGTTTATCAAATAGTGAATTATTTTATACTTTAAATTTTATCTATCATAAAAATATTAATATATTTTTTTTTTCTTTTTTTTCAGTCGAGTCAAAACTATTCGTACCTCTGGTAAGTGTAATTTATTTTTTATTTTTAAATCAATAATTATTTAAGTAAGAAAATGATCAATAATTAAGGTGGTTTTTGGCGGGTCGTTAATAAATTTTTTGGCGGGTCGTTAATAAATTTATTTATTTATTTATCAGATAAAAACTCACTCTCGAAATTATTTTTTCCAAAAAACCTATCCTTAATTATTAATATTTTCATGTATTCGTCTCGAAAGTAATTATTTAAATTTTTATTTTGGTTTAAAAGTTGCAAATTTTGACAATATCTTAAACCTTTGTAAATGGTAATTACTAAAAAGCCTAGATACCGTGAAACAAAAAATATAATTATTAAATTAGTGTACTATTCTTATTAATTAATAACAGCGATTTAAATAAGATTCATATTTTTTTATGGAAATATAATACTATTAAAACGAAATGAGGTTAGATAAATAATTTTTTAGTTTTTATGGATGGATATAATTCAAGCCTATTTTAGAATAGAATATTAATTAATACTTACTTTAATAAAAGTAATTTCAAAACAATATTTATCACTATTTTATTATTCACTGCTATTAAAATAAAACTTAGGAGACGAACTCACAAAAATTTCTTCATTATTGAATGGAAATAATCTAACAATGTGTCGTTAGTGAAACTATTTCGGCAAGTTGTCAATAGATGGCTATAGTGTAGGGCTGGACGGTAATGGATTTTCATTACCGACCTCGATAATGAAAAAAAACCGGTTTTTCTCGAAAGTCGGTAAAAAATTTTTACCGACCGCGGAACCAAAGTTTGCCGCCGCGGAACATTTTTTTTTTGCGGAACCAAAATTTTTCCCAGGCCGAAAAAATATTTTACCTTTTTTTTAGAGAGCCAATTTTTTGCCGAAACATTTTTTTTCCGCGGAAGCCAAAATTTTTCCCGGCCGAAAAAATATTTTACCTTTTTTTTCAGAGAGCCAATTTTTGCCGAAACATTTTTTTCCCCCGCGGGGTGCCAAAAATTTTTCCCAGGGCGAAAAATATTTTACCTTTTTTTGAGAGCCAATTTTTGCCGAAACATTTTTTTCCCCCGCGGGGTGCCAATTTTTTGCCCCAAAATTTTTTTGCCCCGAAAAAACTAAAATTTTTCCCCGGCCGGAAAAATATTTTACCTTTTTTAGAGAGCCAATTTTTGCCGAAACATTTTTTTTTTCTCGCGGAACCAAAATTTTTTACCGCCCGAAAAAATAGGTTTTTACCGACTTTCGAAAAAAAAAAACCGGTTTTTCTCGAATTAGAGGTTGTTACCGCGTTTTCGGTAAAAAATTTTTACCGGTTTTTACCGGTAAACCGGTTTACGTCCAGCCCTACTATAGTGTCTCTAATTAGTGATTTAATCTATTGATTTAATCTGACTACCGCATAACTGATTGTCTTTTTCAATGTTATTTTAATAATAAGAGAGGTTTATAATAAATTATTTCGTGTAGCGGGGTTATCTATTAGAATAAGAAAGTCGTAGGTGACTCGTTTATATTATGATAAAAGAGTTTTAATGTACTATCTATTGCAATAGTATTGAGACCAAAGCCCGGTAATTAGGCAACCCAAAATGGCAGCTTGTCTGTGTGAGAAATACCTTTTTCAAAGCATACAATAGGCCGTACGGCCCTTTTTAACAAATAAATAACCATAAAAATTTATCTTTTTAATATAAATTTCAAGATATATCGAAATAGAAATTATCTCAATGTTTTATTCAGAAAAAAATTGTGCCATTTAGGCTTTATTTTAGTCTCAATTTTATTGTATTCAGCTTAAAAAATATAATTATAAAAAATAGACCATACTCGAAATGTTAAAACCAAACTAGTTATTATAAATTTAATTTCCCCAAACAATTTTAAAACTGCAATGAAAAATAGATCTAGTTGTTTCGATATGCATATGATATAATTCAAATAAAAAAAAAAAAAAAAAAAAAAAAAAAACAAGATCTAATCAAGTGGGAAATAAATTTAAAATTTTTTTTGACTAAACAAAATAACTTCTGGTTATATGTTATTATATGAATAAAAAAAAAAAAATTAATAAATTTTGAACTCGTAAATTATTCTTAAGGTATTGTTAATTAATTTTGTCGATTTGTTCTCTGGCGTTACATCGTGATTTAGTTGTCTCTGGGATGTTTCATTTGGAAAGTGATTTAAAGTTCTACTATGATTACAACTCGTTTTATTAATGAGATGACCGGTTTGCCTATCTCTGGTAACGAGACTTTTAATAAAGTAGCTGCTCTAAAAAAAAAAATACTTGGTAACAAGATTATTTTCTAATAGAGTGTTTTGTGTTTTAGATCGTGCAGGATCATCTTCTTCTTTCTTCTGGTCCTGGGTATCTCGTTCAAATGGTTCGGAGGCCGAACTGCCACGAAATCGAAAAGATAAGGCACCACCTAGTCTTCCGTTAGAGGAGAGAGGACATATTCCAACACGAAGACCGTCTTCAGGAAATGATCCCGGTGGCGGTGGTGGAAGGGTTTGGTCTTGGTTAGGAACACGAAGACCTCCACCAGCACCAACTCCTCCAGTACTTCCTGTAGCAGCCAATCATTATACGATAGAAGAGACTTATCCAGTCCAACCGGAATTGGCTGGCGAGGCTCTTTATGCGGAATTGGATCGCGAATCATCCAGTTCGCCCGCATATCAAAATACCGCATATACCGGCTCGGATGTGGAACCTGATGTTCTAATCTCATCCGCGCCAAGTAGTGCTTATTATTCGGACTTATCAGCACCTGATAGGACTTATGAAGCAGTCGGCTGGGAGCCTCCTGCCCCCAGGCTTGCTGCTATTAATGAAACTGTTACAGTTCCCTCGGACTATGTTTAAATTAAAAAAAAAAAAAGAATACTCTAATAAGTATTAATTCCTAGTTTAAAAGTGCAATTCTTCAATTGAAGCTCAAATATATACATCTCCGTAAATTGAAAATAAATAATTGAAGTGTATTTTTTATATTTGTACAGGATATTCAACCCGATTTTGAAATGAAATAACTCGAACAGGATAAGGGTAGGATAATTTATTTTGTAAAATTACAAATGTTGTCAACCTCTAGCTCAAAATACTGAAAGGACAAGGTCTACCAAGTCGGGTGGTATTGAGGTGTTGTAAACTCATTACAACAAGACCTCACAACCTTTATCTTGGTTTTCTAGATCGGAGAGGCCGCTACTTCTTAATTCAAGTAGCTTCCCAATTATAATCAAGTAGGTTGGGCGAACCTCAATGAGAAAAATTCTCTTGCTGGGTCCGGGAATCGAACCCGAATCTCCGCAGTGGTCAGACGAGCTAGCAGTCACAAATGTTGTCAACAATTAGCGCTATTCACACAACAATATTAGGAAATATATCCTTTGTTTTATTCTTCTATTGATCTTTGTTATCGAGTTATTTAATTTTAAAATCAGTGTCCTTTTCTGGAGACCATGTATATAAAACCAAGAATATTGGGTTGTTCGGAAAGTAATTTCGTTTTTTCCCAACAAAGGACTTAATTGTAAAAAAAGTAAAATGCTGCTTTTTTACTTACCATATTTAAAAAGGCATCAATAAAACACTACTGTGTAGAATCAATCGAACTGTTTCACAAGAAAGCACTATATGCTGTCAAAATATATAATGATATGCGGCTTAAGTGTGAAGTTAGCTGTGAAAAAATACAATTAAAACCTTTGTTGGGAAAAAACGAAATTACTGTTCGAATAACCTAAAAGATACGATTGTTGATGATTAATTTGTCACCCTATCTTCGATCGAGATGAGTATATGATATACGCTAAACGGACAAAATATAAGGAAAAACCTAAAACAGAATGCATGTCTGAATTGAAATGTTAATTTTCGGGCTTGCCCACTCACTAACCCTTGCATAAATAAAATAAATAATTAATACAACATGTGGTATATAATTAAAAATTTCCATAATAATGAGTTTGCTTTTGGTTGTTTATATTTTTTCATCCACTTATACGGTGTATTGGAAGAAAAAAAAAGAGGACTGGTCCAGTAGCGGATCCAGAGGTGTTTCTCGGGGGGGGGGGGGGTAATCTGGAGTGACTGGTCGCACAGCACACATTTTTTTCTTAATTTCGGCAATTTAAAGGCGCATTCTGTACTTGTTTGCCAGAATATAAATATAAATCAAATTTTTAAGTATTAATTTTTAAAATTTTACATTAAAAATACATTTTTTTTTCCGAAAAAAAGATTTTTTTCAACTCTCGGGGGGGGGGGAAAAAAGGAGGTAAATACCCCCCTGAGATTTGAAAAAAATCTTTTTTTCGAAAAAAAATGTTGCCCTTGAACTGGTCTTTATGTTTTAAATTAAAATTTATATAGATATATATACAAACAAGTCTTCAAACAAAAATTTTATATATAAAATTAACATTTCAATTATTTAAACGAAATTTAAATAAGAGATGTTTTCTTTCTAGTCATTTTTTTGTATGATAGTTTTGAATGTAAAATATTGTAAATTAAAAAAAACAACAAGAATAATTTCCCAAGGGAGTGAATTAGGATAAATTAAGTAAGATAGTGTAAAAAAAAAGAGGACGAAAGCATGAATGATTGTAATAAATTTTGGTTTGCTTATTTTTATTGACAATAAATATTTTGACAAACGTATTTTGTTTCTTTTTTTTTTCTTTATACAACAGCTTCTTGATGATAAAGAGCAATGGATAACATTTTATTTTTTTCTTTTGACTCACTCTAAAGACATTGTGGTCTTTAGCTTCGATATCAACAATAAATTAAAAAAAAAAAAATACAAACAGGAACAGAGATATCAGACCGTTTAGCAGTTTTCAAGCATTAAAAATAAATCGGTGGTATTTTTTTTTTTTCACTAATTTTAATATTTAACTGAAAATTTTTTTTTTAAGAAACGGGACAAATGAGCATTTTTTTAAATTATTTTAATAATAATAAATATATCTATAGTGCCAGGAAAATTTTATTTACATTATTTATTTTTTTTTTTTTTGGAGGGAATTATTATTAATTATGTTTGAGAAAATAATGTTTAGATGTAATCTGTGTGTACAAAAGAACACCCTGCATAAAATTTTTTTTTAGCCTGATGATTTAATAATAATTAATCTTATTATTAATAATATTGTGGCAAAGAGCAATTAACAAATACATTGCATTTTTTTTTTACTTTTAGCGAAATTTCACGCAGGGAAAAAGAGAGAGATAGTTTAAAAAGAGTTGGGAGTGTTCTTCTTTTTTGGAAATTTTTTTTTTCAGTTCAGTCGAGGTCGTTATGATCATTCTGAGAGTGTTTTGTGAAATATATCTTGAGCGCTTTTTCTTTACGTGGTGAATATGTAGAGCTTGATGATGTTAGCCGACCAGCTCGACCTACACACTCCTTTGATTGTAATTCTTTATGTTCTTCTGGTGTTAATTGTTTAACCGGTTCACGTTTATCACGATAAATAAACCCGTATATCTCTTCGACATTTTTTTGTGAATTTAAAGTGACTGATTCTGAGATCCAATCGGGATGTGCTTGTAGTGTTAAGACGGATACCGGCCAGGGGAATTGGCCCTGTTGTTTTGTTAGTTCGATTTCCTCGATCGGAATATCACTGATTGCGGCCAGCCGTTCTCTGAGATCTTCCGATTTATTCTCTAATACCATCTCTTCAAATGGACCAAGTGTGAACTTGGATGGGCTCCATCTTCGAATAAATACCAAGATTTGGTTTTCTTTTGTTACTACCTCCTCCTCAGGCAATTCCTAAAATTAAAAAAATTATTATTTTTTTTTTTTTTAAGAAAAAAACACTTTTTTCCCATTCACTCAGTCTTTTCGGCAACTTAGGCCATATAAGACTTTTTACGATATCCTTTAAGGTGCGCGCCTCGGGGTGCTAAATTTGGGAGATTCCAGCGGCCTACAATTTTGAAGCTATCGACCTCAAATTTTTTTTAAATTAAAGCTATTTAAAATATCTACAACTTATAGAAGCCCTTTTTTTGATTTTCGAAAAAATAAATTTTTTTTTAGATTAATCGCATTAAATAAAAGATATTTTTAAAAAATTCGCTCTATATCTTATAGATAATTAAATTAGTAATCATTGTGTTAAAAAATAATTAATTTTTTACCCTTAATTAATCAGCTGGAACCTTTCAATTGAAATGAAATAAATCCCTTGTATACCTATGGAAAAAACTAACGCCATCTCTTGCCTTATAGAGCACTAGAGTAACTCGGTAGTTAATGGTCTCCTAACGGCTTTTCGAGACGCGCACCTTAATTAATATATTTATTGTGGGTCCAAGCATTCTTATTTAAGCAATTTGGTATCCAAATGGCTTAAATAAAATCATCGGACTGCCTGGGATCCGAACCCTCGACCCTTGGTATACAAGGTATGCACGCTACCAACTACGCCGAGCCCGAGGACCCTTCTGGCCTTGCTTATGAAAGATTAAACATTTTTATTTACCTGTAAACAATATTCCCAATTGTTGGCGAGATCCTGGGACTGAAGTTTTTGGTGATCTAAAAATACTTTTCCTGGATTTTTCCAATTCTTTTTTCGAAGACGGCATCTTAAAGATAAAAGAACATTCTTATATTAATAGTGAATTGAAAAAAAACATTAATAACTATTTAACAGGGGTGGCGAACCTTTATGGATCAACGAGCCATTTTTTTCTAAAGAAATGTTTAATGAGGCCATAGACGTGCCATTAAATAATTTTGACTTATATTACTGATAAACTGTTTAGTTCATTGCAATGTTGGGTTGTGAGGTTTTGGACCAATGAAAATACCAATTCCATTAAGAGATGTTTCGGCGAAAATTTTATTTTGCCATCTTCAGTCGTTTAGGAATTTCCATGTTTATATTTAATATGAACATGTGTCATTTGGCCAAGTCGGTTTTTTAAGAAATTCAATTTTGAACCCAACATTGCAATATCTACAGCCACTAACTCAACCAGTTCATTGTCAAAGTCAATCGTGTTAGAAATTGTCTCAAAAATTTCGTGACACACACATGCACAGTTAAAAAGATTTACTCTTTTCTCATATTCTTTCATAAAATAAATAAAATAAAACTTACTTTTTTAAAGGTATTTCTATTGAAAGTTTATTTTTATATTCTTCGAGAATTTCTTTTTTGGCTTCAGCAACAGTCATTGTATTGCAAAGGATCATATCAAAGAGGAACTTAAATGGTTCTGAATTATTTATTTGTAATTGATAAACTTTGCCTCTGTATTCTCCGGTACGAAGAGCACGATTTAATTTAATCGTTAGCCTTTCTTCATTTTTAAGAAGTGTAAGCGTTTCTTGAGGCCGTGTACATTCATGAAGCTCATTACCAGAATACAAACGAAATATTTTAAAATGCTCAATTGGTACGCCGACGAATTTCTCCAATTCTCTTTTTAGAATACCCATAACAATACGTTTATCTACAAGTACTTTCAACACTAAAACAAACAAAATTAATTAATATATAAATATTTTATTATTCAAATTGATCTTTTTATTCTTTACAACTTAATGTCGGTCAATGTCATGTGTTTTGGACTAATTTAAAATTCAAATTTGAATTCTTTTTGAAATTATTTGCGGGTGACCATTAAAACATGATCTTCAGAACGAGAATCTCTATATGTGATGCGGAAAGTGAAAAGGGACCTCTTGTCGGTCCGGGCATTTTAGTCGAATTAGGTCGAAAATATTTCGATAGAATACGATTCTTAAATATTTCCTTCACAGGTTTGTTCGGTATTTTAGCGAGAGAATCCGATAAATATTACAAAATAATCGATTTAGTATCGAAAATCCCGTTTATATGGATTTAACCTATACAGTATATAACTTTGAAAGGATGTAACTTTTTTTAGTTTTTGAGATTTTGGTCTTAAAATATTTAGGAAATTATCCTCTACAATAACATATCAATAACTCAATTTGTAAAATTTGCGACAAGAAGTCCCTTTTCACTTTCCGCAGCACTTATAATAGAATAATAATTCATTATTACAGAATATTTTGACAAGAAAGAATTGTTAATTTAATTTTTTTCTATGCTAAATTCTAATTTTGTTATATATATATATGGGTCATTTTATTGTACAAAAATGGGTTAACTTTGGGGTTGAATTTGAAATGCACAATTTGTAACTTTGATATCAATTGTTTGTAATGATTTTGATAGACAAAAAGTTAATTTTATTGTATCCATATAGTAACACTCGGATTTTTTTATTTATTTTTTTGTATTAATATATAAGCTCATCAGCCTCTTTGCTTTACGGTTGAAAAAGGGACTGACAAGGGAAGGGACTGACGTTTTTGATATAATAAATCACAAAAAATCTGCTAATTGATATGGAATACTTTTTTTTTTTTTTTAAATATAACAATGAAAAGACAGCAAATCCAGTACATAAATGTTGAAATAATTATTAATAAATTTCCAAAATATTACTTAGCAATGGACTGACGAATTGAGTGTTTACATGCTGATTTTCGACATAAAAATAACAATAAAAGTTTATAAAAAATGGATAATGCCCGAATTTTTGGTACCAATGCCATCTTTACATTTACACTCTAAACTTATATAAAACATATAATTATTTTATCAACAGTCTATAAAATTAGATATTTTTCAAATTTATCATAAGTCTAGGGACTGACGCGACGAGGTACGCGACTTTGAAATAAAAAAAAATATTGAAAATTTTTTAAAAAACAAAATTTGGGGTCTAACCGCTTTTAAAAAAGGGTGGAGATTTTTTGATAAAATAAATAAAAAATAAAAATCTAAAAAAAAATACATTTCCATTTAAATGTTCACTTTTTGAGCTGGTACAGTGAGGGAAATATTAAGTTCCATCCATGCGTTTTCTACTTGTGATTATTTCATTGTTTTTATAAAAGAAAATGAAAATCTTTATTGGAAATTTTCTAGGTTTGAACCATCAAAGTTTCCATTAAAAAATTATAATATTTTTTAAAAAACAATGAAATAATCACAAGTAGAAAACGCATGGGTGCGACTTAATATTGTCTCTCACCGTGCATGCCAGGGGCTGACTTTTAGGATTGAAATACTAATATTTTCATTCATTTGTTTTAAATTTCAATATTTATCATGTGTGCCCAAAAATTATTAACTTTTTCTATTAGAAAAAAGTCAATAAGTTTGGTAGCCACTGAATTATTTACAATTAGGCGAAGTTAATCCATTTTTGAAGAATGACCCAATGTATATAGTTATTTAAAAAAAAACTATTAATAAAAGAAGTTCTAAAAATGATGTCTTGATACCGAAACAGCTTCATCTATAAACAATATAAATATCATCATAAATTCAAAATTGAGTTTTTAGTTAGTTAAATATTGACCAACATTAAATAAAGGATTGATTTTAATTTTAATATATTAGAGAAGAATAAATAAAAAAAAAGTAAAAATAAATACTTTTAGTCTCTCCGTCTTTATAAGTATTCGCACGGAAGTAATAAGTTGTACGATTGACATTTGTGGAATCGTTTTCTTCATCATCCCAATTTTCAGATGACTGGAATAAAAGAAAAATAAATATAATTAATAAAATAAATGGATATTATTTTTGAAAGGGCATTTGTAAAACCTGGGTCAAAATCAGGAGGGGATGGATTCATAATACAAGGGCTGTTCAATAAAGAATGATAAAAAAATAATTTCCTCTACTAATTTTAACCGTCTTGTTCAAAAAACTCCAATACATGCAAAGCATTTATCCCATCTTTTTTTGAAATTTACATTGGAATTCATTTTTTCCCCAGTGTGTTTCATCAAATGGGGAAAAGAAAAAAAATGGAATGCTTTTGTAGCTATGCAATTTAATATTTATTAATTCAAATAGCCGTCAAAAGATAGGGTGCCGCAGGGAGTCATTGGGAATCCACCGATTTGTACCCTAAACACTGAACCATAGCACGGCAGTCAGTTATTTGAATTCCCTGAGATCACTAAATTAGTTTTCAGGAGAATTGGACCCAAATTCGAAGCCCAAAATTTCTCCTCTTTATATATTAATAAAAAATATTTTTGAAAAGATTTTGAGATTTTATATGCCAAAACGAAAAACAAATATTTGCCGAAAAATTTCTAAAAATATATCCAAAAATCTGATGTAACTGGTCGCACAGCATTTCTCTTACCTTCGGTAATCAAAAGATGTGTTCTGTGCTTGTCACATCAGATTTTTCGTGTCGACATATATTTAGTTTCCGACAGTAGGGTACAGTGAGGGACAATATAAAGTCCCACCCATGCGTTTTCTACTTGTGATTATTTCATTGTTTTTTAAAAAATATTATATATTTTTTAATGGAAACTTTCATGGTTCAAACGTAGAAAATTTCCAATAAAGATTTTCTTTTATAAAAACAATGAAATAATCACACGGAGAAAACGCATGGATGGGACTTAATATTGTCCCTCCACTGTACATATATATATATAAATATTAACATATACATATAGGTAAGAGAAAGTAAAAAGTATATTGTATCTTGTAATTAGATACACAAAATCAAAATATCTTGAATTTAGATAATTTTTATTGAGTATCTTGACCAACTCTGATTATATATAATATCTTAATTATGTATATAATTTCTTATTTATAGACCCCTGTGTTATTATTAAAAATAAAAATTACCTTAGTAAACGAGTGATAAGTTCGTGTGTGTATTGAGGTAATTTCTTCCGGCGAAGAATTCGAAGGACTTGAGACTTGTGCATCACATTCATCCGGGGCATCACCAACAATGGTTCTATCACTATCGGTTAGACTACTATCCTCAGATGCACTTTGATCACTTTGGCCGCCACCCGTTGCTCCAATCGTTTCATCTTCACCTTCACAGGTAGCTGCTGAAGTTGAAGAGGAGGATGCTGGAAGACAAGCTCCTTGATGTGGAGCATCACCACCCCCTTCTTCATTTAGAAGTGATTCCGGATAAAGAGGAGGTATATTTAGCCTGTCCAGTGTCGCTATTAAAATAAAACAAATTAAGATGTCAAAATTAATTAAATCTTATAATAAGGCTTTATAAAGATGAGTATTCGCAGCCGCCATTTTCGAGCTGTCACCCCTTTTTGCAGCTTAACAAGTTTTTTTTTTTTTTTTTCAAATATATAAAAATTATATTCCCTGCGACTAAAGTATATGATTTTTTTTCAAGTATATATAAATAGTAAAAGATTTAGGCAAATTTTGAAATAAAAAATAAAAAAAAACAATAGGAACCGTGCGTGAAATATAGAGGCAGCACTATCGCCGAAGTAAGCGCTCTATAATGTTCTTTTGCGAAAGTCGAATCAAAACATTTATTGAAAACAACATAAAATATTTTAAAAAATGGAAAAAATAATATCTATATTAAACAAAAATTAATTAAACAGGGTTGCAAAATCTGGAGTGTTGTTAATAGTTGAGATGTTTTGAAGTTCAAACTTCAAAATAACTATTACTTCATTTGGGTTGATTTTTCTAGCAAAAACTTATATTTATTTTTTAAATGGAATATTAGACATTTTTTGGTTCTAATTGATTTTCAAAAATGGGTCTTTTGAAATTCAATCAGATAAAATTGCTTTAAAATTATAATAAAATTAATAAATACAATAATCAAAATTTAAATACCTTTATCAGTTTCTGGCAAAATTATATGTAAAGTGATGATATGTTCAAATCTATTAATTATTTTATGTAATTCTTCAAAAGGTTTAGATGAATCATCATCGCCAATCGTTGCAACAAAAATCTAAAAAAAAAATAATTTTTATTTTTATTGATAATATCTTTTAAGTATTGTGTATTATATCTATTATCCTGTAGAATAAGCATAAAAACGACAAATTAAAGGTCTGTGAAAGTTATAAAAGAACCTAGCTCTATATCTCTTTCTCAATATTCTGGACAACAACCAGTTGGATTTTCAATAAAGTACTTA
Organism: Euborellia annulipes; assembly: GCA_023213315.1. NCBI lineage: Eukaryota > Metazoa > Arthropoda > Insecta > Dermaptera > Anisolabididae > Euborellia > Euborellia annulipes. Next base: position 22,219 of record JAKCPI010012622.1, read on the forward strand.
AATCGGAATATAATAAATAAATTAGAATGAATATTTATTTACCTTAGAAGAACTGTAGAAACATTCAGACTTGAGAGTTTTTGAGTCGTCAGTAAGCAGCCGAGGTTCATTACTGTATTTTTCAAGAACAATTTGTAGACCGGCATTTATATCTAAATTCAACTCAGTAGCCAAGAGTTGTTTAAATTCGCCGACCGTTTGTTCGAGATTCCCTCTAACATTGTGTGGGCCTTCAATATCTTCAGTTTTTAAATCTACTATATACACTTTGGTTAAAACTCCGCCGGGAAGATAAATTCGAAATGGTTCATGTTCTGGACGAATTTCTAATAACATATCATGTTTATAATTGCTGCGAAGACTTTCAATTATTTCACCAATTGGATCTTCTAATTTATCATCAAAACTGCATTCAATTGTATCTAGGAATCTATCATAATTTACAAGCCGACATCTCACTCGTGGCACGATTCCGTCTAATTTTAATTCCTGAAAAAAAAACGAAATCTTTTGTAATTACTGGAAGACCAGGACTCACTAGGAGGAGCCGGGGAAAAATTCAACATATCATTTTCATGCCCAGAAAAAATTTTGAAGTTATTTTGGCATATTTTAATAAACAATTTTTTACACTAATTGTACAGAATGGATTTGTTGAGTGTTTGTGGCAAATAAGCAATCCTTTCCATACTCTACATGAGTATTCATATCTCAGAAAGGATGGGCGAGTCTTAAATGAAGGAATAAATTGAGAAAAAAGCACAATGAAGCTGAGAAAAGGTAGAGAGACAAAACTTTATCACCAGTTTGTCTTTGATCACCTTAAAACTTCAAAGCAATTGTTAGTAATTAATTTTAATGTATTTATTCACTATATAAGAATAATGGTGGCATGATGATGGTCTAATGCCAACAATCTTTTTTAAATAAATAAATAATATTCACTATATTAATATATGTTTTATGGGAGAATGTGAAGATGAGCAAAACGTCTCGAAATTTCGTGCTTAATAAGAATTCAAAGACCACTCTGCTTTCCCTTGGATAATCGACAAGAATAGTCGGTGGAATAGCTTAATCAGGAGGATTAGAAGTTCCATGGGACCCGAATTTTTAATCAGACTAGATTTAATAAAAACAACCCCCCTACAAATATTGTCACAACATAGAACTATCCCCCCCCCCCCCGAATAAAATTTCTTATACAAAATTCATATCATTTTACCTTTTTTTTAAGTAAATTTTTCCTAGTGACTCAAATAATCACTCTATTTTTCCCTGTTATGAAAATCATTCGACTTTTTTTTTTTTCAAAAAATTTTATGAATTCAACTTTGAAAATTGTTGTCACACGTGAAGAAACCCCCAGGTCCCCCATGTCACAATTAATAACGTTTTGGACAGATCCCCCCCTAATGCGTTACGTAATATGTGGACGACCCCTTTTATTTAATAAATTAAGGAAGGGAGGGAGAAGAGGGAAAGACAGGTTCAGAACCCACCCCTCACACGAATTTGGCTACGCTCCTCATCAATCCAAAATACTTTTTGACATTGACACTTTATATAATTTTAATTTTAAATATATAAAATTTTAAGAAATTTTCTTATTTGATTCAGTGTAATAAATTTTTATAAAAATATATTTTTTATTATTATTTATTTTGTTTTTGTTTACAAAGAATCAAACAAGAAAACATGGAAATTTTCAGCACCCGAAACGCCGACGAGCACATTGAAATAAAATAGTGTTTTATTTCTCATCCTGGCTGCCTACTTAGCATCAATAATATACCCAATCTCCAGCCAAAGTAAATATATCTCAATTAAAATTTCTTTTTCTATTCCTTATTAAAAAAAAAAAAAATTATTTTTACCTTGTAAGCTTGATCAGTGACTTCTCTTAAACTGGCATTATTATGACAATGCATTTTAATCTCTGTTATTTGGCCTTTATTTGGATCACGACAAAATAGTTTAATTTTACACATATCTAATTCTTTTTCGCGCATAAGACGATCTGTTTCTTCACGTTCTTGAATTCGTTTTAACAATTCCTGAAATAAATAGATAAAATTATGTCAGATTTTGATAATAATAGTATATCTATGTAGGGCCAAACTTAACCTACAGGACATCTACAGTAATTTCCATTAAGTTAGACAAAAACATCAGCGCCATCTACAATCATTCCCATGAAGTTAGATGGCGCTGATGTTTGTGTTTAACTACATGGAAATTATTGTAGATGGTGCTGACGTCGTTGCATATAAAAATGCACGGTCCCTTAGGGGTTAGTTCGCTTGAGTCGAAGCAAGTCCACAGAACGTGAAACGACTGCAGAATAAATCGTCGAAATGTACAGTATTTATATTTTTAATAAATAATTAATATAAAATGTGATCTTAAATTAAAAACTACCATAATAATAATAATAATATAAGCCACAAAAGCTTTAATAAACACATTCGTGATAAATATCCCTTTTTTTAATTATTCTATTGATCGAGTTTTTTTAATTTTAAGAGTCCTTTGGTGGGTATATAAAACAAATAAAATACCTTAAGATGAGGTGGGAAATCATTTTCAGTCATCGCTTGACAATTACGATTCTTTTCTATTTGACGGTACATTAACATATAAGCATTGGTACTACTTGTATATGCACCACTGTAATATCCACGATTTGGACCTCCTCCGTAAGTTTTTTGTATATCATCAATGGTAATCTAAAAAATTATAACATTAAGTAGAAATAATAATAATAATTATAATAAATAAAAAATACATACCCTAGTGACTGATTGATCGTTAAAACAATACCATTCTCCTTTTCTGAAATCTTTAATGTAGGCATAATAATGACCTCCACTGGCACTTCCTGAGTGAATCATAATTGAGAAAAGTTCATAAATATAAGGTCCTTTTTCTAGCATCCTTTGGCAATTCTTTTCATTCTCTGATGAAGAGGGGCCAGCTTGTGAACTGGAACTTCCAACAGCACTTGTTGCACCAAGACTGACATCAATTCCCTCATCATCTTCTTGGGAATCAGCCACTGTCTCAGGTGATGGTATTGATGCCGACGGAAGGGATGCTTCTGTTCCTTGACAACTTTCATCATCAAGAGCACTTCCGCTATCTGTTGTACTTGAATCATCACATTTAACCGTTGACTCCTCGCCGACACTCACATCGCCGTGTTCTCCGCCCGTTCCGGCAGGCGAAGCTGCTGATAGGTCCGCGTGTGATATATTATTTACATTTTCTTTTTCAATTATTTCCGGTGCAATAAATCCATTGAGATTTAAAGTTTCTGGGAAGATAACTCTACAAATAAATAGTTTTAATAATATTAGTGTTAAATTATAATTTTACATACATCTCTAGCTCATCGGGAAATGTCTTAAAAATTGACTAAAAGTTGGTGAACTTGAAAAAGTAAGTTAAATAAAAGCATTTAATAATTAATTAAATATACTTGGTGATTACAAAAAATATACCTAAAGGGTTGTTCCCGAGAATTTCTATTATTGTTTTTCCCGTATTTCTGTTAAAAATCATCACTTGGTTTGATTTAATCATCACTCATGGGGGCTTATATGAGTCAAGTCATTCAATTGTTAAATTATCTATTGTTATATAAAAATAAAAACATTGTATCCATGATAAATATTAAATAAACACATTATATGTTTTTGCGCTTCCAGAAGTTGTTCTTATTTAATTAAGAAGGATTTACAATAGGTTATGGGGCCCAGAGCAGCAGATACCAAATAAATTATTACTAGAATAAAAAGTGAGTATCAAATTTTGTATTAAATATTATATAAATAAAAAATGAATAATAATTATAAGATTGAACCATTGAGGAAAGATAACTATGATACTTGGAAGTTACAAGCGCAAGCAGTTTTAACAAGAAATAATCTTTGGGATTATGTCTCTGGTTCAAATCCAAAGCCTAGTGATGAGACAAAAATTCCTGCCTGGGTAAAGGGGGATGCAAATGCGAAATCAGAGTTAATTTTATTAATCTCCCCTTCGGAACTTAAGCAAATTAAGCAATGTGAAAATTCACAGAGTATCTGGGAAACCCTTAAGAAAAATTTTGAGAGCAAAGGTCCTGCAAGGAAGTCAATGCTTCTAAAACAACTAATTTTAAATAAGATGAATGAAAAGGATGATGTGCGCGAGCATTTAAATAAATTTGCTGACATTGTAGATAAGGTTCTTGATTTAGGTATAGAGATTAATGAAGATCTTCTTAACATAATTTTATTATATTCATTGCCAACTTCCTATGAAAATTTCCGAATAGCAATGGAATCTAGGGATAGTTTACCTTCACATGAAAATTTAAAAATAAAAATACTAGAAGAGAGTCAGGCAAGAGAAAAAGAAAGAGAGCTAGTTGCTGAAGGTGCATTTTATAGTAAAAACAAAGGCAAATATAACTATAATAAATATCGTTATTCTAATTCAAAACCAAAGAATTTTCACCAGATTAGGTGCTTTAAATGCAATAAGTTAGGCCATAAGGCGCCTGACTGTAGAGTAAAGGAATCAAACGAGAAAGAATCATCCTTTATGGTAGAGCAACAATGCTTCACATCCATGAATTCTAGGAAACTAGATAAAAATTCAGCTAGTTCTATTTGGTATCTAGATAGTGGTTGCACGTCTCATATGTGAAATGACAAATCACTGTTTCATTTTCTAGATGAAAATGTTAGATTAGAGCCTTTAAAACTGGCAGCAAAAAATCAAATATCTTCCATAAATGGTATTGGTTCTATAAAACTAAAAGTAAACTCGCGTAACTATATTAATTTGAAAAATGTTTTATTTGTGCCAGATTTAGCGGCAAATTTACTTTCTATTAGTAAAATTACAAATAATGGATATAAAATTTTCTTTCAGAAAAATAGCGCAATAATAAGAGATTCGAATGGAAAATTTATTTTAAAGGCATATAAAACTAATGAGCTCTATTTTGTTAAAACATATGATGTAAAGCAAATCGCAAATTTATGTAATCAAAGTAATATTAAGAGTTGGCACAGCAAACTTGGTCACTTAAATGAAGCGGACTTAAAATATGCTTTTAGAAATAAAAAATTGGAAGGACTAGAATTCAACTATAATGATAAATTAAATGAGTGCGAAGTGTGTATACAAGGGAAAATGACCCGACTTCCATTTCCTACTAGAGAAGATGTAAGAGTAAAAGAGCCATTGGAAATTATTCATTCAGACGTATGTGGACCAATGAGGAATGAATCTCATGGTGGTGCGAAGTATTTCGTTACGTTTATAGATGAGTACACAAGATATTGTCGAGTATATTTTTTAAAACATAAGAATGAAGTTTTGCAGAAATTTAAAGAATATAAGAATGAAGTCGAAACTTATACAGGAAAGAAAATAAAATTTTTCCAAACGGATAATGAAAAATCGGAATACTGTAACAAGAATTTTGATGAATTTCTTAAAGAATCTGGAATCCAAAGAAGATTATCAACAGTTTATACACCTCAACAGAATGGAACAAGTGAAAGGAAAAAATCGAACCCTAATTGAAAAAGCAAGGTGTCTCTTAATTGAATCTAAGTTACCATTAATTTTTTGGGCTGAAGCTGTATTTACGGCTAATTATCTCCAAAATCGAACACCTTCAAGAGTTATAAATGGTGAAACACCTTTTGAAAAATGGGTCGGTCGGGCACCTTCTGTTCGACATCTACATATTTTTGGATCCAAAGCTTTTGTATTGAACAAGAATCCAAGAAGAGGAAAATTTGAAGTGAAAGCACTTGAAGGAATATTTATTGGTTATTCTGAAATTTCAAAAGCTTATAGAATATGGCTTCCAAAAGAAAATAAAATATATATAACAAGAGATGTAAGAGTAATAAATAAAATGTACTATGGAGATGATTGCGAATTAAATGTTGATATTAATCATGAAATAATTGGTGAAGAAAATGATAAAAATAATAAAAACAAAAATAGTGAAATTGAAATAAATGTGAATGAAATTAATGAAGCTACTCTAGATAAAAATGAAACTATTCCTGAACAAACGATAAATAATGAGGTGAATGAAAATGAAAATATGAATGAAGTTGCTCCAGTGAGGAAAGAAAATTCTCCTGAGGAAATTCCAGCAAGTGAAGAGGAAACAAGAGTTGCACCAGAGAGTTCACAACGAAGTCGGAAACCACCTATATGGACAAAAGATTATGAAATGACATTGAATTGTGAAATGATGTTAAACAATGAAATTGAAGAAAATCAGGATGAGTCTGAAAACAAATGGAATGAAGCTATAAAAGAAGAAATTAAGGCTCACTTAAAAAATAATACGTGGATTTTAGTTAATAAAGTTGAAGATTCAAATATAATAGATTCAAAAATGGTACTAAAAGAAAAATTAAAACCGAATGGTGAACTCGAAAGAAGGAAAGCTAGATTAGTAGCCAGAGGCTTCGGACAACGACCAGGAATGGATTATATGGAAACATTCGCTCCAGTTGTAAAATTAAGTTCTATAAGATTTCTTTTAGGATTAGCAGTGGAAGAGAATATGAAAATCGAGCAGATGGATGTTTCTACAGCCTTTCTAAATGGAGAACTAGAAGAAACTATTTATATGGAAGTTCCTAAAAACCTCAATAAATATTTGAACGAAATAATAATAGAAGAGTGTGATAAAGAAGATAAAACAGTATTTTTAAAAGCGAGGAAAATGCTTGAAGACTTCAAAAGAAATAAAGATAATGTATGTCTTTTGAAAAAGGCACTTTACGGTCTCAAACAAGCAGGCCGTCAGTGGTTTATCAAGCTTGACCAAAAACTGAAACAACTAAATTTGAAACCGTCCAGTGCTGATCCGTGCATTTATTCCTTAACTATAGAAAAAGACAAGATAATTGTTGCTGTCTACGTTGACGATATCTTGAACGCCTGTACAAATGAATCAAGAATAAATCAATTAAAAAAGAGTCTAACAGAGTCTTTTGAAATGAGGGACTTAGGCGAATTACATTATTGTCTAGGAATTAAGTTCTCTCGAGAAAATGAAAAGTCTATAAAAATCAATCAAGAGAAATACATTCAAGAATTATTAATAAAATATAAAATGGAAAATAGCAAGGCAGTGCTTACACCTCTTGAACCCGGAATAAACTTAAAAAAAAATGAAGAGCTAAAAAAGGAAAATAAAAATATACCCTATCAAAATCTAATTGGGAGTCTTGGCTACCTGGCAGTAGCAACGCGTCCAGACATTGCCCATGTGGTAAGCTACCTAAGCCAGTTCAACAAAAATTTTGACAAAAGTCATTGGATGGCTGCAAAAAGGGTTTTACAATACCTAAAATACACAAAAGATTTGTCTCTTCAGTTTGTCAAAACAAATAAAAAGGTAATAACTGGTTTTTGCGACGCAGATTGGGCAAGTTGTACGGTTGACCGTAGGTCATTTACGGGGTACTGCTTCAAGTTTGCAGGAGGAGCCGTCAGCTGGGAGAGCAAAAAGCAAAAGACTGTGGCACTCTCTACAGCGGAGGCTGAGTACATGTCCTTAACAGAAGCAGCTAAAGAAGCCATACACCTGAAACAGCTGGCCAAAGATATGGGATTAGGGTGCAACACAATAACCCTGAACAATGACAATCAAGCAGCCCAGAATCTTGCAACGAATCCAATAATAAAAGCCAGGTCGAAGCATATCGACATAAAACAACATTTTATACGAGAGGCGGTCATCAACCATGATGTCAAACTGGCCTACTGTCCAACCGAAAACATGGTCGCTGACGTCCTCACCAAGTCCCTGTCGGGCCAAAAGTTAATGAAACACAGAAGAAGTCTGGGACTCATATAAAACCCGATTCGTGAGGGGGAGTGTTAAAAATCATCACTTGGTTTGATTTAATCATCACTCATGGGGGCTTATATGAGTCAAGTCATTCAATTGTTAAATTATCTATTGTTATATAAAAATAAAAACATTGTATCCATGATAAATATTAAATAAACACATTATATGTTTTTGCGCTTCCAGAAGTTGTTCTTATTTAATTAAGAAGGATTTACAATAATTTCGGGAGAATAAAAAAAAAAATTGATGTCTTATATATTCTTATTCTTTAAAAATATTTAAATTTGAAATTCTATTGGCCAATAATTTATTATTATGAGAGTTTTTAATTATAGACCACATTTATTATTAATTATTTATTAAAAATATAAATAGTGTAGAACTTATTCAGTCGTTTTCAAGTACTGTGCACGTGCTCCGACTCAAGTGAACTAACAGCTAAGGGACAGTTACATGTATTTTATATACAACGACGTCAGCACCATCTACATTCATTTCTATGAAATCAGACATAAATTTTCGCGTCAGCTATAGTCATTCCCATGAAGTTAGACACAATCATCAAAGCAAGTGTTTATATAAAAAGCATGATGTTACAATAAGTTTTTTGAATTTGATTTTTTAACAGGTACAAAATATTATTATTAAATTATTTCAATTCCTTAGAGGTTAGTTCACTTGAGTCTGAGCAAGTGCACAGTACTTGAAAACGACTGCAGAATACGATATTTATATTTTTAATAAATAATTAATACAAAATGTGGTCTATAATTAAAAACTTCTATAATAATTCAAACCACAAAAGCTTTAATAAACATATTCGTGGGCAATAATTTTACTTTCTCTTACCTATGTATATATGTAATATATATATAGAGAGAAAGTATTGGATTCATGTCAAAAATTCGATGTCGAGATTTTGATGGATCTTCACGTTTTGAGGTCCCCTGAATCCAAAAAAGTGGTTTTCGCGACATGGTCTGTCTGTCTGTGTGTCTGTCTGTGTGTCTGTCTGTGTGTCTGTGAACAAAATATCTCAAGAACGAAAAGAGCTAGGAGGTTGAAATTTTATATTTAAGTTAGGCACCCCCATGGGACGTGACACGAAGCTTTTGAACAAAATCGACCAAAAAGTACTAGTACTTTACTGATTCACTTTTTCAGTTTTTTTCGATTTTCTCAAAATTTGCTCCAACGATTTTTTTTAAAATTCAAAAATCAATTATTTTTTAGATTCTCTATAAAATGTATATTCTCATTTTGTGATTGAAATCTTCTGAAGACCACTTTACTCTTGTACTCCATAGAAAAGATAGGAGAAATGGTTGCCATGGTATCAAAATATAAATATTTTCCCATACTTATAAATTTTACATCTTGAATTCAATTGTACCCTACTGTAGGAAACTAAATACATGTCGACACAAAAAATCTGGTGTGACAAGCACAGTGCACAACTTTCGATTACCGAAGGTAAGAGAAAGTTGTGTGCTGTGCGCCAGTCACACCAGATTTTTTTATAATTTTTCATTTCAATATATAGCACACCCCGTTTATTCAGTTCCGCCGAAATGAAATCCAACTTGATACAAATAAACATATTGGAATGGAATGTAGACTTATTATTTTAACTACTTAGAATACTCACTTATCGTTGAGTTTAATCCGATGAAAAGTTGTCGAATCAAAATCAAAACGTTTCAAATGAAGAGTGAGTAGATAAGGGAATTTCGAAAATTTGAGGCCTTTATGTGCGTCACATTTTTTATTACATTTATCGCAATGATATTGATTGTTGCCATCGAGTGTTTCCGGTTGAACAAAGGCTTGTAATGCTTCTTCTACACTTCCATAAGCAACAGTACTATTAAATGGACGCACTGGTAATGGAATATCAAGAAAGGTGTCCTCTCGAGATTTTTCCGTGCTACATTCAAGGCATTTCACATAATCAATCATTTTACCTTAAAAAGAGAAATAAATAAAAAGATAAAAAATTATTGAATGTTTTGATTTTTTTTTTTTTTTAATACCTTCGTAGAGTTTTAAGATAAGATCTGATTGTTCGGTGTCTTTGAATGTTTGTTCAAGAGCATCGAACATAACTCGACATAATTCTTGAACATCGTGTTGTTGCCAAGCTTCACTTAAATCCCAACCAAAAGAACGAGTTAATTCAGTCGTTTCAACTGCTGATTTAGTTGAGGTCTGAAAAGAAGAAAAAATTATTTTTTTTATATATATTGTATATGTACTGTAACAGAGACTTTTGCTTGGTTTGACTCGTCAGAAGCCAGAAATCGAGTCCGCTGTAATCGTGGCTAAGGAGACAAGAATTCTTCTCCTGACTCAGACTCGACATCTTCATTTTTAAATATTTTATATTATCTAACTCCCTAATTGACTATTTTTAACGAACTTGTTAACAATTTCGATTGAGATATCAACAAAAGAAATCGAGTTATGAGTCATAGTCAAAGTAATACAAAAGCCTCTTCTATTTCTCCCTTATTAAAAACGAAAGATATTTTCTGTCCATGTTTATTTAAATCAATCGTGAAGCGAACTGAACCTTTGAACAAGAAGCGAGACCGCTATCTCTGTTTTATTTAAATAAATAATCAAACTTTAATGTTAAATGTATATATCTTGTAAGATGTACCGTATATATATTTTTATAAAAATTGGAATGAATTAAAAATGTTAATTATATTGAGTTTAAAAAATTAGTATTAGTAAGATAATATAAAAATAAATTAAATTCTAAGTATAAATACAAACGGATAAATATTTACTTAGGAAATGTCAATATACAAAGATCAGAGAGGATAATTAAATAAGAACTTAAATTAATAGTATAAACGAATCATTAGGAAAATAATGAATTTCATTAAATTTGTATCAACGGTAAATTCTTTAATATGGCCTAATTAGAAATCTAATGATGATAAATTTTTAAATAAATAAAAGAATTAGTCAGGTAGTGCCAAGATGGTATCTTGGAGTGGAACTGCCCACTAGCGTAACTAGGTAGGTGCGAAGGGGGGCTCTCGCCCCCTCCGCCCCAGGCGCATCAAGCCTTTGGCCCCCCTCTATACCGACATAGGCGCCCTAAGGCATCTAAAATATAGCCCAGGGACGGTGATTTTTTCATATTCTTTCCATAGATTGTCCAAAAACACGGATAGTTTTCTTTTAAATTATATTACAACTTAAAAAACGACGCCCTTGTTGAGTGAGCTTCGCCCCATCCGCCCTCAAAGGCTAGTTACACCGCTGGTACAGCCTCACCCATTACTAGTAACAATGATCGCCAAAAAGATAATTATATATACTAGGTATATTTTATATAAATTATAAGAAAACTAAATCAACCGTTTTTTTCTCACTAGCTCATTATATGAGTCGTCTATTTCCAAAAGTGTCTAGTTGCATCGGGAACAAATTTTTAGGAAGCTAGAAAAACCTATATTTTATTAAACTTAAGAGTTAATTTATGTCTGTTATGTTTATAAAATCTGTAAATCAATTATGAACACAATTTACAAGGTCTTAGGTAGGTATCATTTTCTATATAGCAGTAATAAACTGTTTTAATATTCAAATAAGCAGTTTTGGAAAAGTTTTTTGTAATTAGCAAGTTTTGGAATTGGATCTTGTGCAATTAGCAAGTTTTGGCACTGTAAAAGCAATGGTCAGTATCAATCAACATAGCAAAACAAAAAATAAAATTCCATAAAAGTAGTAGGTTAGCCAACTATAATCATTATTAAAAAGTGTAGAAATATAGGTCTGCATTATAAAAATGTCCCCCAGTTTACCAAAATATAAACTTGTTGGTATTATTCATTGCAATTAGCAAGTTTTGGAAATGACTTCATGAAAGTCGCCATCTTTATGTTAGCAAGCAAGTAGTTTTGGAACATTATTTGTTTGTTTGCAACGAGACAGTTTTGGAAATGGAATGAAATGCAACTAAGCCCGGTTTGAATTTGTACTCGATTTTCAGTATTTGTTTTAAATAGGATTTTTCAACTTTTTTCACTGGAAAATTATTTTCGAATGTATATTTCAGTTGTGTGAACAACATACAATTAAAATGTCAACTTTTCAAATTTTGTCATTTAGGCACTTTTGGAAATGGACGACTCATATCATCATGTAAATATTTCAGCCAACGTGAAGGCGGTCTACCATTCTATAAAAATATAAGCATTTTTGAAGAATCGCTGCGTTAGTATGACGCATGTCCATAAAAAAAATCACATCGGGGACCTGCAGTTGAGCGAAATATTTGTTTATTAGGTAGACGATTCTCAATGAAGTTATTTCTAAATTGAAATTGCTGCAGCTTCTTTTCGTTGCACAGATGTTCTGTGTAATGAATAAAACAATTTATATATAAATATTTTATTTTTCAAACAGGCCATCAACGATTCATCTTCAGGGTCTAAAAAATTATAATTCCTGCCTGTTTGGAAAATAAAAATGAAATAATTATATTTATATATAAATTGTTTTATTCATTACACCGAACATGTGTGCAACGAAAAGAAGCTGCAGCAATTTCAATTTAGAAAAATTTGTTTTTCGAGATTGGTGACCCCGAGCGATCAGCGTGTGGACGTCCCCCGGTATATGTAATTAAAAAATGTTTATAATAAAGTCATACCCTAAATGGCCTCAGTAGTCGAAAAGGGTTTTAAAAAAATGTGATATTTTTTTTAAACTTCGGTACAAATGTATTGAATGTGTCAGCGGAAATTAACAATGCATTTTTAGTACCCCCTCCAACTCGAAAGGTTTTAATCTGATCAAGATGACATAATATTTTCTAGAACTATGGGAAAAATCTTTGTAAAAAGATAAGTTGTAATGTGCCTTTATGCTGGTGGCCTGGTGCAAGAGAAAGCACACTGAGGCTGGGGATCCCGGGTTCAATCGATCTACGAAACATTGTCTAAATCATCACCACCAATATAAATCATATTTAATTTAAAATTGTGAAGTAATATTGTATGAAATGGAGAAAAAACCTTGGTTTAGTTCCCCTGACCTTTATACGGTAAATCTCATCAACAACCATTAATCGATAAATATAATAAATTCAAAATTATAATACCTGAAGTAAAAGGAATAATTTCTGCAGTTGATAAGGTATTGATTTTTCATCTTCTTCTTTAGTTCCTTTAAATTGCCAAATGTATAGGGCGTTTCGAAATTCAGGTGTCATAAAAAGCGCCTGAAGTAAACTGTTGAGGTAACAAGTCATCGCCTGGTTAACAAGGCCAACATATCCTGAAAACAAATAAAAAGATCAGAATAAACTAATAATTATAAAACTCTTTATTATGTAAAATTTATCATAATAAGATATTAATTATTAAATTTTATAATAACAATTTACTTATCTAATTAACTAAGGATTTATAAATTAGAGATCTATTTTATTATTTCAACTAATAATTTTACTTTCTCTTACCTATATATGTAATATATAGAGAAAAAGAATTGCAATCATGTCAAAAATTCGATTGGAAATTTTGTTGGAACGTTTTAAGGTCCCCTGAGTCCAAAAAAGTGGGTCCCGCAAATTGATATGTTTGTGTGTGTGTAACGATGAAGGAATTGAGCTACGAGATTGAAATTTTATATTTAAGTTGAGCACCCTTCGGAACAATCAAAATAAGCTTTTGAACAAAATCGGCCACAAAGTACTAGTACTTTATACTGAAATACTTTTTCAGTTTTTTCGAATTTCTCAAAATCGGCTCAAACGATTTTGATTAAAATTCAAAAATTAATTACTTTTTAAATGCTCTTTAAAAAGTAGATCAGTAAAATTTTTCGTGAAAATTGTTTGAAGTGTACTTTACTGATGTAATATTTTCAGTTTTTTCAAATTCATTTTCCGGCCTTCAAATTCATCTTCCTACCATAGAGCCAAGGGCGGATACAAGGGGGGGATTACCCCCTTTAACCCCCCCCCCCTAAAGGGGATTACCCCCTTTACCCCCTCCCCCTGTATCCGCCCTTGGCTCTATGGAAGGAAGAGCCGGAAAATGAATTTGAAAAATTCATTTCAAAATTCAAAAAAAGTATTTTTTTCAAATCTCGAGAGGAGGGGGGGGGAAAGGAGGTAATCCCCCCCCCCCCGAGATTTGAAAAAAAAAAAATACTTTTTTTCTAAAAAAAAAAAAAATTTATTTTGAATGTAAAATTTTAAAACTTAATATACAGAATGCGCCTTTAAATTACTGTTATTAAGAAAAAATTGTGTGTTGGGCGACTAGTCACACCAGCCCCCCCCCCCCCCCCGAGAAACACCTCTGGATCCCTATGGGGATTTGCATGTTAATTTCGATTCAAAAGGGGATCCCCTTTGGAACTTTTTACACATTTAAAAATTTTTTTTTCAAATCTTATGAAATTTTGTATTTATTTAAGATTCTCTATTGTGTATAAAATCTCCAAATATGAGATTAAAATTTTGAAAAATAACCAGAGTTTATTTCAAGCAGTCAATATTTAAAACGCAAATCTGGAACTAAATATATCACACACAAAAAAATCTGGTGCGACGATCATACCAGATTTTTTTTTATTTCTTTTAATCTAAATATAAAATAATAAAAATACATTTTTTTTTTTTAATTTTCAAAGCGAATATGCATCTAAATAGAAATAATCAATTGAGTTTTATTTATTAACTGCTAAAATATTTCAGACGTCTATAGTAGAAATGTTCCGAAATCCAGAAACGCGCAGTGCTAATAATAAAGTCAAAAGGGAGTTAAGTTCTATCTATAAAAATAGAAAATGGTCACACAATGCGGAAACATATGATTAAAGAACGATTTGAAATTTTTTAAAGAAATCTTATAGTAGCCAATATTTTTGGAGTATCTATTTTTTTTTTTTCATAATGACACCAACTCGTAAAATAAATATTTACGCTAAAAAAGAAGCAAGGGGGTGCGGAAAGGTGAGTGACCTAAGAAACGAGGAGCATTTTGGGCGGCAAGAGAGAGAAATTTTAAATTTAAAAAATATTTAGAGAACATATTAATAATAAATTAATTTGAAATTAAATAAAAGAGAATAATTGAGTAATTTAAAGTTAAAACATTCATTATAATACATGGTCTGTCTGTCTGTCTGTTCAATTTTAAGCATGAAGGAATTGAGCTAAGAGGCTGAAATTTTATATTTAAGTTACACACCCCCCGGGAGAGTGAAAATAAGCTTTTAATCAAAATCGGCCAAAGAGTACTAGTACTTTACTGATGTACTTTTTCAGTTTTTTTTCGATTTTCTCAAAATTCGCTCCAACGATTTTTTTTTTAAATTCATAAATCAATTATTATTATTATTATTATTCATCTTCTTCTTCTTCTGTTCTCGCCTTATTCCCGCTATGCGGGGTCGGCGGACCTAACTTATTTCCTCTAATCCTATTATGTGTTTTTGCGACCGAGAAGGATAGAACAGGCCGGCCCGTCGCACGGTCTGTCCCCTGTTGAAAAGAGGAAGGAAGAGACAGACAAACAAAGAACAGAGAGACTGTCTGCCCCAGCTCGGGCAGCTCGTGTTCGCCATCCACGTACCCACAAGATGTGGGCCCCTGAGCGTATTATTATTATTATTCATCAATTATTATTATTTTAGATGCTCTTTCAAATATATGTTCTCGTTTTGCTCTCAAAATTGTTTGAAGCACACTTTACTCTTGTACTTCATAGGAAAGATCAGTTCCCGCAGTTGAGTTCCCCTTTTATGCTTCTACTTTTTTTTTATTTTTTTTTTTTAAACTATATTCTTCCTGGCTGCATGTGACCACTGGTCCACCATTATTGGTCTTTGGACCTTATGTACCATATATGCAATATAGTAAGCCTGTAAGATTTTATTTCCCCTGGAATCACATATAGAATTTTGTTAACTTTTCGCTTAGAAAATAACTAAATATCAAGAAACTTTTGTTGAACGAAAAAATAGGTCAAAATCAAATAGAGCACATCTCAGTTATAGCAGAGTGCAGTTTTGAACCTGTGAAACAGAGAGCCCGGGTTTGTTCCTGGGGAACCTCGGGATTATTTTACATTTTAAAAGGGGACGGGTAATTTTAATAGTGATTGAAGAAATAAATACCTGTATCGTGTTTATTGAGAGCTGTTGTGAAATTATTATATTCCGATGTTGAAGATGTAATCGCAGCTCCACTCAACTTAAGTGGAGGAAGTGTTTGGGGTGACATATAAAAGTCTGCAGAGGCGGTGGTTGCAGTTGGACTAGCTGATGCCCCTAATAGCATTTCATCGTCAAGATTTGAGGCGTCGCCTCCGCCTGGTGTGACGACCAGTACCCGGGTGGATTGGCCCTGTTTGTCCTTCACCATCACGATATTACGAACACCTTTGGTACAGATGACGCCAGCGGCTTGGATTGTTTTCTCTTTATGTTCGTTGAGAATTACCTTTATAGGAAAAAAAGAAATATAATTAAAAAAAACTTTCTTATATATACAAGGTGTCCACCTCCCTGATTTTAAAATTTAATAACTTGAATAACAAAGATGGATAGAAAAACGAAACAATAGGTAATCAAAAATTTGATACAAAAGTGAATGAAGTCATGTATTGAATGGAAAATTGTGTTCTAGATCTCTGTAGTGGGACTACACTGTCTTAAGGGGCTTATGGAGGCAAAGCTGCTTTCATGTTTTTGCCGATAAGATGGCGTTAGGGGTCTTAAAAAGTTAGCCCCAGCTATTACGAAAATTTGCCAGGATGGTAGGGCTATATTTAATCTGATTTGCTTGATTTTCGTAGATCTTTTAATAATGAATAGTTTATAAATATTATTATATATTATTTATCATTTATAACAGCATAAAAATATATAAACATAGGCTTATAAGTGATCTGATAATGCCGGCTGTTAGACTAGCCTGCTATCTTTTTCAAGAGTGCTGAACTATTTGGCCGTTAATTTTTAAATAGCCCCTTAATAATTAATTAAAATTAAGTGAAAATATTGTGTATTATGGAGGGCGGCCAAATTTAGATGTTGCAAATTAGTTAAATTTATATTTTGTATAATATGTTCGCTGACTCAGTCAACTCATTTAAATTCTTCGTCTAGTAAAAAAATTAATTAAATATTATTATTAAAAATGTCAAAACCAGTATATGGAAAATATTTATACTTTGTATATAAATGTTTATCTCAAAGAGGAAGGCGAACAAAATGGGAAGGAAATAAAACATTTTAATATAAATAAACTATGATTAAAATTAGTGGAGATGTTATTTGGAAATGTATTCAAATGAATTTCATTGAGATATTTAAATATCGGTACAGTCAAGGGTGTAAATAATAACCTAAAAAATGAGCTGCCTCCTTTTTTTTATAAACATAATTTATTATGCAATATGTGTGTAATATTCAAATAAACTTCTCTTAAGGTAAACACACACATTCTAATTTACAAACATGATTCTCTAAATCAGAGAATCTGAAATATATAAAAATTTAAAGGTGGCAAGATATATGACATTTAAAATTTTGTCAAACATTCATTGGAGAAAAGCAGATATTATTTATTTAATCATTACCCATTTGTCGTGTTGAACTTTTTAAGATATTAAGAAGTTTCGGCCCCTTTATTGTCTTAACAGACAGCTATTTATAAATGAAATAATGACATTTAACAAGATGTTAGTTTCTAAAGTGATTATTATTGAAGCCGTACGCGGGAATTTCAAGTTTCTATTAAGCGTTGTTAATTCATAAATAAATTTATTTATTACTTTCTCTTATTTTCGCGTATGGCCCTTGTTGTCGAAGCGCCTTACACCATTAATAATAATAATAATAATATATGCTTATTTTTTTTTTTTTATTTCAAAGTCGCGAACCTCGATTCGAGCGTCAGTCCCCTGGCTTTTGTTAAATTTGAAAAATATCTGATATTATACACTGTTGATAAAATAATTATTTGTTTTATATAAGTTTAGGGTATAAGGATGGTTGGCGCCCAAATACAAGCGTTAGCCATCTTTTACTTATTTTTATTGTTATTTTTGTATCGAAAATCAGCATGTAAACACTCTATTTGTCAGTATCCTGGTAAGTTAATATATAAATATAATAATAAACTATTCCATATCAATTAGCAGATTTTTGAGTTTAATATAAAAAAAGGCCAGTCCCCTGGAAGTTTTTCAACCAGGGGACTGATGTAAAGCCATGCTATACCATTT
The DNA here is from genome assembly GCA_023213315.1 of Euborellia annulipes. NCBI lineage: Eukaryota > Metazoa > Arthropoda > Insecta > Dermaptera > Anisolabididae > Euborellia > Euborellia annulipes. The sequence continues at coordinate 40,372 of JAKCPI010012622.1, forward strand.
TTTACAATATATTTTATATAAAAAATCTGAGTGTTACTATATAATGCAATAAAATTAACTCATTGTCTATCAAAATCATTACAAAAATCAAAGTTACAAATTTTTGCATTTCTAATTCGACCCCAAAGTTAACCCATTTTTGTAAAATGACCCATATATATTTTTTGAGATTTAGGGGGGGGGGGGGATTTGAATAGCCCCTCTTGTTTTGAATCTTTATCATAAATTAGTGTCGTTAAATAATCAAATCTGGTTTCAAAATTTTGTAAATATCAATTAATAATAGAGGGAAATGGCGAGTATGCGAAAAAAAAATAAATATCAAATTATCTAAAATCAACAAATCTGTTTGTTAATTTTATATTTTTGTGCTTAAAATAAACGTTTCCTGTGTTTTTTCAAGTTCTGAGATACGCGGATACGGAAGGGATATAAAGGGGTGGCGATTTACTTTTAATTGCCCTCTCTTCGGGGGCGTGGGTTTTAAGTAAAATCCTCTTATTATAGAATGAGTAGGCAGAGAGCAGTGGGCGGGTAAGTAAGAAAAAACAAAGGTATCGGTCTCAGTTAATGTCTAAGGGTCAGTGTTCGCCCCAAAGCTAATAATTAATTTAAATAAATATGAGCCTAAATATAGTAATAACCAGCGTTAAAAAATGCTATTCTCTAAACCAAGTTTTAGCAGTGACGTTAAGATTTTACTTTTTAGCACCAGGTGTTAATGATCCATATGAAGATAGCTATGTTTTCTGCTTGTTCGTGTTTATACATCCCTCGAGAACCTCTCGCGCATGGGCATTGTTAACTTGTTGATTTGTTATTTTCAATCTAGTAGGCCTATCTGACATACCAGCGTTAAAAAATGCTATTCTCTAAACCAAGTTAGACTTTAACAACTTGATCGCTTTCATCTCAAAGCTGTCAAAATCATAACCTTACTTTTTAGTTTAAAGACGCCATTTTTATGCATTAAATACGGCGTTAAATATTAAAGACACCCCCATAAACATGACAATTTTTAACGCTATTGACTAAAAGTTAATGCTTTGGGGTTAAAGTTTTTGCTTATAGAGTAGCAATTTGAGGCAAGGAGGTGTTAAAATGAATTAATGCTGTTTTCAGATGTTACAAGTTAATGTTTTTGCTTAGAGAATAGTTCCGAATGGCTGTTAAATTTATATGTAAATTCAGCACGGCACTGAAAAAACTACGGATTTTTATTGCTTAAAAACTATAAATAAATTATATTCTTAAAATAGACTGCGGGGTTTTTCATTTCAAGTAATTAGAATACTAAATTTTAAATCGATATAATTGTTTTATAGCCAGTAACACCAAATGGATTCTATAAAAAGTAGAGTATGGCATGCATTTCTTTTTCTCGTACTAGAAGAATCAAAGAGTTTAAAATTTAAAATCATTAGCCGAGAACTAAATAATTTAAGTATGCCAGTATAAACAAGGAAACCAAAAAGAATAAAAATAGAAGAGAAATTGAATAAATATGCAATAAAATTTGTCAATAAGCCCAGGGGAGTCAATCTTTTAGGGAAGAGAAGAGGAGCGAGTGGGAAAGTTTTGCTAAATTTAATTTGCTTACATAATTTATTAGAAAATAATCTTTAATTTTGACAAGAATAATTTAATGACATGTTGCTGCTATATATATATATATATATATATAGTGTAATTTATAAGAATGATAAAGAAGGACGTTTTTATTTAATTATAATAAATCATATTTATCTTTTTTAAATGAAATTAATTGGCGAATGAGGAGAAATAAAATTATTTTTATTTCCTTAAGTTACTGTTCCGGATAATATCTATTCAGTCAGTTTCTTATTAAAAAAAACATTGAATATATTCATTCAGATTCAGGTCTAATTTCTAAGCAAAAACGTTAACTTTTAACATCTGTAAACAGCGTTAATTCATTTTAACACTTCCTCAAATTGCTATTCTGTAAGCAAAAACTTTAAAGTCAAAGCGTTAACATTTAGTCAATAGTGTTAAAAATTAATGTCATGTCTAGGAGGTGCCTTTAATATTTTAACGCCATATTTAAAGCCTAAAAATGGCGTCTTTAACCTAAAAAGTAAGATTATGATTTTGACAGCTTTCAAATAAAGAAACGTTAACGTCGTTGTTAAAACTTTGTTTAGAGAATAGCATTTTTAACGCTGGTATTATTACTTTACTTTTTAACACCCATTTGTATGACTATCCCAGTATAAGATTTAAACTTTCGACCGTTTGTTGAAACACTTTGTAAAATATACAAATTAAACAGTAGGTTTGTTTCAAAGATTTTATTAATTAGAAATTAACACTTGATACGTATTTCGACAATAATATCAGAGTGGTGATTATAATGTAATCAGTTCTGATGATGGCAAGTAATTGTCGAAATAGGTATCAAGTGTTAATTTTTAATTAATAAAACCTTTGAAACAAATAACCTAGTGTTTAATTTGTATATTTAATACAATCATCCCAGTACTCACTAAACCTGGTTCCTGACGAGCTATACATTTAATAGACCCTGAAAAGGGCAGATATTTGACTCAACTAACGAAATTAATTCGCACGGTCCTTCTAGCAGTGAAAATGACAGTGGAAAAAGTGGAGTACTTTTAAAAAATGTTTAATAGTCCTGAAACTTTTTGATCACCCCAAGTATTTAACCAAATAACAAATGAAATGATTTAAAATCTTCTATTATCTAAACTTATTCAATGGATTAAAGAATGTATTCTATTAATTAAATAAAAACTAGAAAAATAGTTAAAAAATAATTTCATGAATAATTCAGTTATTTATCAAATGTTTTTCTTATGACATAGTATATTCATTTTTATTCTAAAATATGACTAATCACCCTATTAAAGTTTTTCTTTCAATTTATAATTTTATTTACTTCATAAGAAAAGCAGCATTTGTTTACAAAATTCGGCGATTTCAAAATGAGGCACCAGTCCAAAAACAAGCGTTCGAAACCCATTTTTTTTTTTTTTTTTTTTTTTTTAAAGAGTTAATTATTAATTATGAAATGTATTCGTATCCAAATAATTTAAATAATTATTCATCAGTCTGCCTGGAATCCGAACCCACACCCATTGGCTTTTAAGGTATAAATAAATAAAAATGTTTTAATTACAAAGTCTCCCCCCCCCCCCCAACTCACTTCTTTTAATCATAACGTTTTAGGTATATAGAAGAAAACTAAAATATATTATATAAAAGAATCTTAAAATTGTTAATAAAGTTGAGTAACAAATACTATAGTATTCTTCAGAAAGAGGGAAAGATTAAAATTTTATTCCAACCGTTTCTTACAAGGGAATACAATAATTCGGTATCCTTCGAAATCATCTCTAGAATAAGAATAAAACCTTAAATATTTATAGTTTAAGATAAAAAATTTGCGAGATGAGTTCGTGTTTAATTGGGAAAAAATTGCGCCTCCTGGAGTCGAACCAGATCCTCCTCGCTTTCGCGGCGCGCGGACTACCTTTATCCTAGATCGCCGGCCCAATGATAAAGGTAGTCCGCCCGCCGCGGACGGCTTATTTGAGCGTTGATTGAAAAAAATTCCATCTCTTTTCAAACAAAGCTCTACCTAGTTGATTAAATATTTAGGCCTATAGTCTGTGATATTTAATAAGATATAGAAATTTACGTCTTCGCCCTTTCATAACTACCTACGAAGGGGAATTATAAGTTCTATCCACCCCCACCCTAATAAAAAAAAAATTCCTCACATTAAAAATTGAATGATGGAATTTTATTTTATCAAGAAACTTTTTGAATTTTAGTCATATTTTTTGTAATAGGGGAGAAAACATGAAAAGAGAAGTTAGGCTGCTTAAATACCTTTTTATTAGCCCAAACTGGGGGCCTAAGTGTCTGGACCCTACTAAAGTAATATTTTCATTGATTAGCGCATTTTTTAACTAACAAGTAAGTATTATTAACAATTAATTTATATTATAATTAAATATTCCAATTAAACACTGGGTTATTTGTTTCAAGTGTTAATTTTTAATTAATAAACACCTTTGAAACAAATAACCAAGAGTTTAATTTGTATATTTAATTCTAAATCACAAAATGTTTCAACGAGAAAGAAGTAATGACACTTTTGCACCCAAATGGTTTTGTTAAATTCAGGGGTTAATAAACGAAAAAAGGTTAGTGATTAATAAATACCGATTCATCCTCCGAAGGCCCTTTGAGTACAAGATCAAAGCTGTCTGGATCATAATGATATTTGCTTCCAAGATCTTGAAACAATTGTTCTACTGTTGTTGTTGGAGGATACGACAAAGTCTGAGAGCCATTATCGTTGCGAGTGGATGCAGATGTCATATCTTTGATGATGCATAACGCATCCGAATCTTCTTCGTAGACGCACACCATCCCCTGTAAGCACATATTTATGTTAATATAAGATTAATCAACGATTAAAAATAATGTATATAATGCAGAGTAGTAATAAATTTGGCATAAGGCCAGAATCCTCTAGAGAGGGGGGCAGAAGTCTCAAAGCTTTTTGGAACAGGATCAAGTTAAATTTAGAAAAGCCTTATTGCACTATCAAGTTAGTATTACTATTACTGGATAGGAAAAAAATCTTCTAATACAAAGAATTATTAAATAACCTAATCTAAATTAAAATATTTTTATCTAAAATACCTAAAAAATTTAATGTCAATGTCTAAAAAGTATTTTAACCTAAATAAATATTACTTATCATTGTATTTAAATTATGATTTAATAATAATAATAATGAGTTTTTATCAATAATTAGTTTAGGTTAATCAACTATGTCTAATTTTATAAAGTTTAAAACTAAAATTTATCGGCAAGCATGGCATCAACAAATTTGAAGGGTGTGGTTCTTAAAAATAAAAATAATTCAATAATCACTATTAAATGATAAATTAAAATATATTTAAATAAATTTCTAATTATCTAAAAAGTGAATTAAATTAAAAATTTCTTTCTAATGATTGATAAAGTTATTGATGTTTACGTCATTTATATTACCGATATAGAACATTGGTGATTAATATAAAATTTAATTAAGTTAGAGATGAAAAATTAGTATTGGAATTTGGATAAATAGATAACATTGAACTGACCTATTAAAATATATTATTGAAGATTGCACCCGGAAACTGAAAAAGCATTTTGTTCAACACGTTTAGTGAAAGTGTTACTATATTTAACTCTACTTCTTACAATGCATACAAATCTAGTTCCAAACGCTGCCACCAGGTGCCACTTAACATCAAGAGATTTTTAATAAGAGAAATTTTATATGAAATAAGATTTATGCAAATTTTTTTTAATTATAAAAAATGAAATTATTAAATTTATATAGTTTTTGAATAAATATTGACGACTGTCTTTCTAATTGAATGAGAAATAAAATAGAGCGCTTGATTCGATATGACTATATATATACTCTGTGACTTTTGAATGTATAATTACTCTTTTATTTATTATAAATATAAGCCTGTTGATAAAAACCACTTTGTATTATACAGAAATTATTAAGATAAATTATATTTATATCCTATATTTCAAAAATTTAGCAGTCAATCTTGACTGAGATGAAAAATAACATCCCCTGAGATCGTTTTTTTTAGTCTTCGGCATCAAAGGCCATTTAGACAGTATAACAATACAGTCATCCAGGCATTATATTTATATAAATTTTAACCGGACTGCCTGGGATCTGAACCCATACCACTTGATTTTTAAAATTATCAATTGTCGGTCAAGGTTAAAGATAATCAAGGTTATTCTAATAACCTTGATTGTCACTATCTCTAATCTATCGTCCACGGGCCGAGGGGGGGGGGGGGGGTGGAGGATCTTTGTTGTTAAATTAACAACAAGGCTTTCTTCATTAACATTGTTTAAAACTGTGAAATGTTACCGAATATATTTTTTAAGTTATGAAATATTCTAATTCTTTTTTTTTTATTTATTAATTAATTAAAAACTTCATCTAAATAAAAAATTTATTTTTTGTGAAGTTGTTACACCTGATGAGTGACACTGCTGTCATCTGGTCATCTGGTTTGCATTAACATTGCTAATTTCTCATTCGATCAAATTTTTTCATGACAATTATATCTAAACTACATGTATTAATATTATTTTCTACTTCTCTAAAAGAAATATAAACAACATTGAAACTTGATTTAATAAATATTTTAAAATCTAATTATATTTAATCAAAAATACCTTTGTATTATTTGGTAATTATTTCCACAAAAGTGGGAGAAAACAATTTATTTGAGATTACTAATGATAAATAAAGTAAACTCATTTTTAAATATTATTTTTTTATTTTAATTCATATTTTTTTATAATCGGGATATGTCAAGATCAAGAGTGTTTCCGAATCCATTATCAAATATAAGCTTAATGGCCACAGGTAAATATATTTTTTTTTTTTTTTCAATATTCTGTCTTGAATTCTTAAGAAATTCTCATTGTAATGTAACTCTTTTGAATTTAGTTGCAGATTTTGATGACATATGGGATGATTTAAATGAAATCCATGAATATCACCTGCTTGGCATGGAGGATTTAGATTCAGATTCAGATTCCTCCTCAAATTCGGACATCCCAACTGCCTATGTTGAAGTAGAAGAGGAAGAGGAAGAGGATGATGATTCCCAGGTCCCCCCTTTAGAAGATCAACACCATCAGGTCATTTTTATTTTTTATTATTTAGTTAATATCTATTAATTTAGTTAAAACAATAAATACCTATTATGAAAAAAATTAAACACGAGGAGATATGTTTCAATATATTGAAACATCTTCTTCTTTCCTTGTCTTATTCTCGCAGTGCGGGATCGGCGAAATGAGTTTTTTGCGACTGGAAGAATCAGAACAGGCCGGCCCGTCGCATGGTCTGAAGCCTGAAAATATAGAAAGAAGGGTCAGACATGTAAAGAACGGGACTGCCAGTCCCAGCTCAGGTAGCTCGTGGTCGCCATCCACGTACCCACAAGAAGTGGTCCCCCGAGCATAATAAATATATTGAAATATATAAAATCTAATTTTATGATCTTTCAACTATAACCAACAATTGCGAGTAGGAACCGACCGATGTTTCGGTTAAAAATCCTGGTTCCGGTCAAAAACCAGCCGAAACCAGAGTTTGAAAAGATGGGATGAGACTCGATACCGTTTCAACCGAAACAAGGCCGGGCTTAAGATTGAGGCGGAGATTCGGTTTCGGCTGAAAATCTTGTTTCGGTTGGACGCTTTGATAATTCATTTTTTTTAATGAATCAAGTTTAAAATTTGAGTATTCGCCCTACCCGGCCTGTGGGTTTTGAAGGCCATGAAAAAATTACGGGCAGGTAGCAAGTCTAAATTTCACTCTAATAAACTGATTCGGGAGGACGGGCATGCAAATGAAATAGGGCGGGCTAGGGCTGGTCCAGGGGGGCAGTGGGGCAGGGGGGGAGATATCAGGGGGGCAATAAAGAAAGTTTACTACAAAAAAAAAAAGGAAAAGGCCCTGAGGCGGGCAGCACCTATTAAAAAAATAACAATTTAAAATATTTCTTTTTCCGACATCTGAAAAATTTTATTTTTTATTATAGGCCTAAATTTAAATATGTAAGAAAAATTAAATATTTTTAAATAATTTTTTTTAATTTGATGTATTATTTAAAACTTTTTATTAAATAAAAGAAAATGTATCTTTTATTTTATACAATGTATGATTCAGGGTTATTTTAAATAAAATTATTTTATTTAAAAATTGCTACACATTGATTCATTCATTCACTAAATTTTCGTCGGGTACGGGAAGGTTTGAAAAATTTCCGGGCGGGTCTGAAGAATGGTAAAAAATACCCGGCGCTTAGTCAAAAAAAATATGGGTACGCGCCAAAAAAAATCGGCCCGTGGAGGGGTCTATGAGAGAATGAGTTGAACATATGATTTGAAGATATCTAAAGAAAAAATTGAAATAATCTATAATTTCGTTCATTTTAGATCCTATACTAAACCATGTCTGAGAATACGTGCAATCGGGCTCATTCAAAGCAATCAAAAAAAAAAATTTCTTTCATTTTAGAAGTGGTTTTAAATACCCTAAACAATGTCTGAATTAAATGAAATTATATTCATTTTTTACAAAATTTAATCTAGAATGTGAAAATCTTTCGATATCCGAGATATCTTTTGCCATTAAAAAGATAGCTAAAATTGTAAACAAATATCGCCGAAAAAAATAGCTACTTAAAAGTTTGTCTCGTGTTTGACGAATAGATAGTATACTAAACCATGTCTGAGAATACTGTAATGTGGCTCATTTTTTTACAAATTTAATGTAGAAGAAGGGAAAAATATGAGATTAAAGATATCTCTTACCATTCAAAAAATATAGCCAAAAATTGAAAGAAACTCTTTAAACAAAAAATATATATATATATATATATATATATATAATGACTACCATATTTAGTGTTGTTTGAAAATTCTTTTTAATTATTTACAGCCTGGTTCTTCACGAAGTACTGCCAACGATCATCTCGATAATAATACAGAAGAAGAGGAGGAGGAGGAGCAAGAACATGCAGGTAATATAAGTCAACTCCTGAATGTTAATTTTTTTGTATTAATTATTTATTAAAAATAACACTGTACAACGTTTCGACTGCTTATTCTACAGTCGTTTTCAAGTACTGTGCACTTGCTCCGACTCAAGTGAACTAACCTCTAAGGGAGTGGAATAATTTAAGAATAATATTTTGTACCCTCTGTTAAAAAATGGAATTCAAAAAACTTATTGTAACATCATGCTTTTTAAGTAAACACTTTTTTTGATGATTATGTCTTAACTTCATGAGAATGATGGTAGAGGACGCGAAAATTTGTGTCTAACTTCATAGGAATGAATGTAGATGGCGCTGACGTCGTTGTATATCAAATGCATGCAACGACAGTCCCTTAGAGGTTAGTTCACTTGATTCGGAGCTCCTATTTTATATCTACAGCTATTCAACTCAAGAAATGTATATTTTTAATAAATAATTAATAAAAAAATGTGTTCAATAATAAAAAACTCCAATAATAATAATGTTAATTTTATTTACAAAAATGAGTTTTCTTCAACACCCACAAATAAATTTAAAAAATGAAAAAGATTCGCACGGAATATATATCTTTATATATATAGAGATAAAGACCTTCCTTATACATGACCTCTCAGTCATCAACATTTAGTTATAATTTCATCTTTCAGCTTCTTCTTTTACTGGTGGTTGTCCCTATTTTTATATATATATATATATATTCAGTGTGAATCTTTTTCAAAATGTCAAAAAAAGTTTAGAGATTTTGTTTATTATTTTAATAAATGATATAACAAATATATTTTCTTTTCAGAACCAAAACGTGCCAAATATACGAATGCAACTCACTCGGAAGATACTGATGATGATGGAACTATATGTCCTATTTGCCTTGACAAATGGACCAGCTGCGGAGAGCATCGATTAGCATCTTTAAAATGTGGACATTTATTTGGACATAAATGTATACTTCATTGGATTAAAAGTTGTACAGGGGCCCAGAAACGATGTCCTCAATGCAATATAAAAGCTACTATTAAGGATGTTCGACTGCTCTATGCTAAAAAACTTACAGCAATTGATACTAGTGAAATAAAAAATTTTAAAAAAATATTAAAAACAACAAATTTAGAAAAACAAAAACTCGAAACTAAATTAAAAATTTCAGTAAAAAAGAAAAATAAATATCGTGATCAAGTGAAAATATTAAAAAGAGAAGTTGACATGCTCAGAAGTGCGGTAAACTCATTACCTGAGCAGTTAAAATCAAAGTTAAAAGAGAAAGAGGAATTATTGACAAAGGCCACCTTGTGGATACCAGGACAACATCGCGAACTTTCCACCATCACACGTTGGCTGGCAGCACAAAATAATCATCTGGATGTAGACAAGTGGTGCACTTTTCACTATTTAAAAAAAGAGAATCCCATGGGACAAATAATTGTATTTGGGATTCCTGAGAGGGATAGGAAATGGCTGAAGGATAGGGGAGGCAAATTGTTCTACTTACTTGGAACCCTTACTATCAAAATAAGTAAGACTCGCGTGCGGTGCAATCTATTTAGTTAGACGCCAGATAAGTGACAGAGTTGCCCGAAAACTATCTCGCCTTATTGCTATACAAATGAATCTGCAGTGTAGCAATACTGCGACAACTAATTTATGTTACTTCCGGATCGGAATAGCGTTATTGGAACATAGTGTGCTGTTTTGGAAGACTTTTTGGACGATGTTGCTACCAAGGCATACATCTCTAATTCTGGCCTAGTCTCGAATTTATGAATATTTTCGTTTGTAAAAATGTGTTATTGCATAAATAAAGATAGTAGATGACAAGCGAAATATTCAGTGGAGGGACCGAGCTTTACTGAATATTTTTAAAAAATGTTCATGAAACTTGATCTTGAAAAAAATATATCTATTTTGTAAATATTTTTGCGGGATATACAGCCGGAAAAGTTTTTGTTTTATCTGTTTTCAAAAAATAACTTGTTAAAAGAAGAAAAAAAAAATGGAGCTTTTTTAGGACAATTTTATCTATTCAAAAAATAAGAGACATTTCGATCGTGTTTAATCAAAAAAGAGTACCATTACATGAGAAATAATATTTTTTGATTGAACAATGAGTCCACAGGACTGTTTAACATCCGTCGGCATTTATCTCTTTATATATTAATAATTTTTAAAGTCTAATGGCTCGAGTAGCCTGAAGATGATTCCAATCTAGAATCGAAACTTTGCTTGTGTTTTTCTCTATTTTCTTTCTTCTTTTCCTCGTATTAATTTAAAAAAATAACTGTTGCACGAAATCTTCAAATTTTGAGCCCCTCCGAAAAAAAACCCCTGGGTGAATCGACACGTTAATCAGCGTTAAAGGTAAGAAACTATTAGATTATATGGACCCTGTTACGCATTAGTGTGTCAAGCGCCAGCTACTGAGATTTGAAAAAATAAACATTACAGTATTTTGTTTTGATTATATATATATATATAATTTTTTTTGTCAATTGTGCAAGTAACATTAAATATAAATTTTTTTAGGACATATTTCATTAATTATAACATTTGAATCAATAATCCGAGCTTAACTCAATTTTCAATTTTTTTTGGCGCTTGACACACTAATGCATAACAGGTACATATAATAACTATCATTTTAGAAATAATAAATCACTGATAAGAGCTCACTTTTGTTTCAAATTATTTTCGAAGACTTATTTATTTAAATAAATGCTGCTGAGCAAGTCGTCTATTTATCTCTGTTCTTCTGTTTCTTCACCTACAATTAATTATATGTTTCAGATATATAATCCCTGACAACAGCTACAAAAGTAGAACAGAATGGAAGTGATATTAAAATACAGCAATACCTCGCATAGTTTGCCAATAACTTTTTTTTATTCCCTTGAAAAACAATTTTGTTAATTATACAATCTTAGTTTTTTGATAATAATCTGACAAATCGATGGAACCGGTTAAACACAATTCGAGGTATTGATGTAGCCAGCCGTCACAATATGGGAACACAAACATTGGAGTCGGTTGACATTGCGTTATGAGCAGTGGATGGAAAGCTTGTTATAATAAAACTTATATTATCGCTGTTAGTATTTATATGAAAAAAAAAAATTGAATTATCTTATGAAATGTTTGTATACTTGTGAAATAAATACTGTCTTTCAAGTTCAGATCTTTGCATTACACCAAATCCTACGCTTTAACTATTCATGTTATTAAGTATTATCATTTTATTCTGAAAAAGGTCTAGTCAACTAGATGTTAGATAAAAATATTTTTCTTTTTTCTCCCTAGTTCAATATATATATATCTCGAAATATTGAGTCCATATAAGTATATACAGTCAAACCTGGGTAAGAGAGAACTGGGTAAGCGAGAAAACTCTATAAGTGAGAATAATTCTCAGGTCCCGTACTTCGAACTCTCAAAAACCTCTATGAGTGAGAAACAAAAACCTGCATAAGTGACAGTTGTTTTTTCCACTCTGACCTCTATAACTGAGAGCGTCTTTTGCATATACCTCTATAAGCGAGTATTTTTGTTGTCTTGTAGTTCGAAGAAATAATATTTATTTATATTATCGTATTTGTCATGCTTACAACAGTTGATAAATATCATTTGCAATGAACAGTTCGGCTTTTACAACAACTTATAATGTCTAAACGAAAAATCAACGTGTTGTCGTTAAGTGACAAACTTAATATTATAAATGCATTTGAATCAGAAAAATCAAGGTGTGAATTTGGAAACACAAAAAAAGTTAACAGATTTTTTTAAGTGAATTTCGCATATTATTTGCTTTCTTTGTAAATGCTCTCTAATATTCATAATTACTTTGTATATCACACTCTAATAAATTATTCTTTATCATGCTCACGAATAAATATTTTGAATATTATTGACCTCTGTAAGTGAGACAAATATCTCCTGTACCTCTATAAGCTAGAAACTCGCATTAGTGAGAAACCTCTATAAACGAAAAAAAAAATCATGGTCCCTTGAACTCTCTCTTAACCAGGTTTCACTGTATATATATATATATTAATATATAATATATATGTTAATCTTGGTCATGTAATGACGAGAGAGAAAGGAGGGCAAGGAATATTAGATCGATTATTTTAGTGTGAACCAGTATTATGTATTAAAATCTCATGCACTAGGTAGATATATTCTTGGTTTAATAATAATAATATATATATATATAAGTTATAATTGTCATCTTTTTATTAAACCAAGAATATATCTACCTAGTGCATGAGATTTGGAATGCTAGATTTGAAGGTGGCATGGAAGATGGATGGATTATTTAATCGAAGACTGCAAGCAGAATGGATTGGAGTGTAAGGAAAGAGTATTGTAAAGATTGAGAATAAAAACGAGACTCATAGGTAAAAAAATAAAGAAAATAAGGACAACCACCAGTAAAAGAAGAAGCTGAAAGATTAAATTATTACTAAATGTTGATGACTGAGAGGTCATGTATAAGGAAGGCCTTTATTATATATATATGTTTTCCTCTCGGCTGCAGAGGCTTTATTGAATTGATTTATTAAATTATATTATACCGATGACAACCGGGGGTCGTATATATATATATATATATATTCTCTTAATAACAACGGGTTTCAGAATTGGAAAAAATTTCTAAATGTAAAAAAATTAAAATTTTCATTTAATATCAAGATTAAAAAAATAGAAATGTCATATCACATAATATGGAAATTAAGTTTTATGCAATATATTCGTGTAGTAATATAAAAAATAAAATTAAAAACAAAATAAATAAATAATTTTTAAAAAAAAAAAAAAAATTGCAAATTTTATATATATATATATATAACGTGAGTACATACTCTGTTTAGAATAAAGGTAAATCAGTACACTTTTAGAATGAATTCAAACATAAATAAAAACAGTTCATTTTTTTTTTTTTAAACCTTCACACTTTTTTTTCCATCCAAATGGCAAAAACTTCATTTACACAAAGATATATCATCACACTTTTAGAATCAACAATAAATGTTTTTTTTTATGATACTGATGATATGGAATAGTTGAAAGTGGCACTAATTAAGAAACACTTGTTAACTAGAATTTAGAAGTTTCCATACATGGAGAGTACTTTGGTTATTTATAAGAAATTTTAAATTCTAGTTAAACAATTAATTTTTAAATAATATACTATAAAATTTTAATAAATATTCAGTTTAGAAACTAAAATAATACAAAAGAACGACACTTGGTTGCTGCCTCCGTACCAGGTGATTTTTGGCGCGCGCGCCAGCCCCCCCTCCCCTCTCCCTCACATTAAGAATAAAAAAAAAAGTGCAGGAGGTGGATTTGAACTCGCGAAGTTTGGTTTCGAGAGAACGGAAAAAAATAGATTGCTTGAGGACGAAATTAACCACTTGAGCCACACTTTATTTAATTAATTTAGGGAAAAATAAGCCATATGAGAAACATGAAATAAAAAGAAGTATTAAAAAATTTTAATATTCCACATATGATATATCATTTTTTAGTATATTTTATGCAGATTAATAATTTATAACCAAAATATCAAAAGGATGCATAGTTTTCAAATAATTCAATGGGCAAAAGTCACATTGTGAATGCCTTAATGTAATTAAACCAAAAACTCTATCTAACATATGATACATGTTATTAATTCTTGAATTCCCCCTTATTCCAGAGAACTAAAGCCCTTTTAATTATATGATCTAATTTGGGAAGTTATTGGCGATCAAAGTTAAGTTTATTTTCGACCTTAATGACATCAACACTCAATTCTATATAATATGGAAAAAGCTTATTTATCATTGTCTGATCAAAACCAAATTTTTACCAGAGATTTATAATTAAAAAATGAGTTTTTTTTTCCAAAGTTTCATTAAGATTGGTAAAGAAATAAATAAAATATTGAGTATTTTGTAAATTGAGTTTTAGAATTTGGGATCTCAGATCAAGCCTAGACACGGTTCATAGATCGCTCTCTTTACCCATCCGAGATCCCAAATTCTAAAACTCAATTTACAAAATACTCAATATTTTATTTATTTCTTTACCAATCTTAATGAAACTTTGGAAAAAAACTCATTTTTTAATTATAAATCTCTGGTAAAAATTTGGTTTTGATCAGACAATGCTAAATAAGCTTTTTCGATAATATATAGAATTGAGTGTTGATGTGGATAAGGTCGAAATAAGCTTAACTTTGATCGCCAATAACTCCCAAATTAGATCATATAATTAAAAGGGCTTTAGTTCTCTGGAATCAGGGGAAATTCAAGAATTAATGACATGTATTATATATTAGATAGAGTTTTTGGTTTAATTACATCAAGGTATAAACAACCTGACGTTTGCCCATTGAATTATTTGAAAACTATCCATGCTATTGATATTTTGATTATAAATTATTAATCCGCATAAAAAATACTAAAAAATGATACATCATATGTGGAATATTAAAATTTTTTAATACTTCTTTTATTTCATGTTTCTTAAATGGCTTATTTTCTCCTAAATTAATTAAATGAAGTGTGGCTCAAGTGGTTAATTCGTCCTCAAGCAATCTATTTTTTTTTTCATTCTCTCTAAACCAAACTTCGTGAGTTCAAATCCACCTCCTGCACTTTTTTTTTAAATCATATTATCTATTTCCTTTTATTTTTAATGCTAACTTATAATTTCATTTATCTAGTCATTAATTATAACGAGAGAAAGGATTTGTGGAATATAAATTTTGGTAACTCTATGTTTAGGGAATTTTGACAAATTTTTAAATAACTTTTTTTTATTTATTATATAATCGAAGACTGAATGGACTCAGGCAGAATGGATTGGAGTGTAAGGAAAGAGTATTGTGGAGATTGAGAATAAAAACGAGATTCGTGGGAAAAAAATAAAGGAAATAGGGATACCACCAGGAAAAGGAGCTGAAAGATTAAATTATTACTAAATGTCCTAAATGTTGATGGCTGGCAATTGTGAGAGGTCATGTATAAGGAAGATCTTTATATATATATATATTCCTCTCGGCTGCTGAGGCTTTATTGAATTGATTTATTAAATTATATTATACCGATGACAACCGGGGGTAGTTAAGATTAAAATAAATTATTTTTAAATAGAAGAAAAAAATTTGCAAATTTTATATCAGATTTATTGAAAATTTATTTTCATAGACAACTGATGACAAAGATAGGAAACAGATCTCAGATAACAAAATCTAGATGAAAAATAAAATTTAAATAATAAATTATTTTAATAATTTTATATACAGATAAAAGGAAAAATTTCAGAGAATATAGAACCATGAACCTTTTTACTATCATTTGATTGGTTGAATGGATGGTTAGATTAAAGAAAAAATATATTTTTAATTATTCAATTTTAGTTCCATGTGAATATTCTCTAGGAAATTCTAAACTCATTACAAAAAATCCGATGCGAATTGGATGCGCGGTTTCCGAGTTGTAGACAATTGAATTATCGAAGTTTTTATTCATTTCCAATTTAATTAAATCAAGCTCTTGATTTGGCCAAAGGAGGGGAGGACGCGGGTGACAGCAGCCCCCTCCCCTCTGCTCTGTTTGTTGCTGAGGAGAAAAAGGCGCCAGGCCCCTCCCCCTTTTCTAAGAAAAATTCTTTCTCTTTAAAAATAATAATTTAACAGCTTTTAAGTTAATTTTTTTTTTTTTTTTTTTTTTGACATTTGGAAGAATTATAAAAATTGAACGAGAAAAAAAAATTAATTAAGCAGTCAGAGAATATTGCCAAATAAATGAATATAATATAACTAAATATATATTTAGTTAGATGTAAAAATCTTTCAATTCTTTATCACCACATGGTTGTTA
>JAKCPI010012623.1:0-74684 GCA_023213315.1 Euborellia annulipes
CCTTTCCCATCCTTTTTAATCCTTTCTCTTAACCCTTTTCCTTTTTATTACCGGATTTGTCGTACTTTCACTAATTTATAACTTTTACTTGAACCCGTGTTCACACATACCTGATTTGTCATGAATTTAAAAGAATGTATATATGTTTTGATGTATATACATTCAAAATTTCTTTGTTATTGTTCATGTGCATATGCCTGGGGCTGCTGTGAGCTCCCCGCCTGCCAGGTGTGTTCTGGGCCGGTTGTGGCGGGCATATGTGTATGTGCAACGGGGTAAGTAAAGGGGGGATTATATAATGTACTGGTTGGGATGAGAGTCATATCGCCAAAAATCTGTCGCTATTCCTTCCCGTTTCTTTTTCGAATCCAGTTTTGTTTGCGGGCTAGAATTCCAAACCAAAAAATGGACCGTTTTTGTATTGAATTCAAAATAATTGTTTTGTTTTCATCGCTTTATAAATCTCTGAATATCATATTGGGTAATGACGCATTGCAAGCCGTGGCGATGTCGGCAGCAAGACTCTCTTTTTGGATATAGTGGACCTCAAACTTTTCCATGACTTCTTCCCAGGTCATCCACCGAGGTAGGGTTTCCTTCAACTTCCTTCTTTGTAAATATGTTTATGATTTGAAATGCCTTAATATTATTTATATTTTTATTTGTATCCCCATAGGTTGCCCTAATTGAAAGTTTAGCTTTTTTAAAGCAATATTTTGAAATATTTCAACTCCTGTGTGATGTAACTTTTAGAACATGTAAAATGGATCTTGTTAGTTTTAGCAGTTGTTTTCTTATGAATAGTAGGTGTCTTATGAAAATCAGTTGCCAGTAGTTGTTTATGATTGTTAGAGTATAAGGAAAATAGGAAAGTTGTTATTTGGGCTAAGGGAAGCTTTGTATAGGTTCGTATTAAGATTTGTTGTATTAGGAAATTTTTGCTATTTGGGCTAAGGGAAGAATTAGTAGATGTTCTTAATAATATTTGCTGTATTGAAATTTCTGCTATTTGGGCTAAGGGAAGAATTAGTAGACGTTGGTAATAATATTTGTTATATTTGAAATTTTTGCTATTTGGGCTAAGGGACCCTGCTGATTACGAGTAAAATTCAATTTGTTCTAGGATTATGATTAACGTCCGGAGGAAACTTTTCAAGTAATTCGTAGTGTTGTTGCTATTTTTTGATTTATTGTTTGGTGCCCCTTGGTGAGTAGTCGCTATGGTACTTAATGTATTTGGTTGAGATATATGCTGAGAATTTGTTAGTCTATGAATCTTTCGGGAGGAAACTACAACTGAGAAAATCTCAGTGTCCGTCTCCTCTCACCTGTGGGAATATTCCAGTTTAATTATTCATCTTTTTTATGTATCGTCGCAAAATAGCTAATTGTAATTATCACAAGTAGAGATATATTGGTTTACCTGAGTCGATTTTGGTCTATTGTAGTTGTTTCTCTTTATATTATGTGGTTGATCATGATTCGAGAATAAGTAAATCATTTAAACTAAAATAATCATCAAAAAGAACAGAATTTAAAAAAATCTATAATTCATATATATATGTTAAATATTTGCCTTCATTTTCACTAAGTAATTTGCAATTTTTTTAAGAAAACTCATTAGTAATTAGCGTTGTAAACAATATTCACTAAATAAACTACTCTTGATAGCTCTGTTAAATAATGAAAGAAATAGAAGTATTTTTATAATTTTGCGTATAGAATAAAGTTTATGTTTGGTCGATGTTTTGAAATGATAATCTTGTAATATAAATAAATTCACTAAAAAATTAATGTTAAGGAAAGTGGTTGAAATTAAGTTTAGATAAAAAATTAAGGTGTCCTCGAAGTAGGCTAGTTTATAATAATGAAAGAAAATAGAATTGTCTTATAATTTTGCTTATCGAATAAAATTGATGTTTTGAAAGAAATTTGTCGTACTTGGTATCGCTGTAGTATTTTCTCTGTGGAGTGATCGGTGGCCTGAACTTATGGCTTTGTGAGTCAAATTAATTAAACTTTGATTATAATATGTCGTAATGAATTTGTTTGAAATAAGTAACTTGTTTGAGAAACGCTGGAGGTGGCTATTGATATCTAATAATTTTATATTGAGCTTTGCTTTCTAAATAGACTCGTAAGTAATATATTCTTTTGATAATTCTCGCTCCTGTGCATACCATTAACTTCACTTAAATATAAATAATTCTTCTGATAATTCTTGCTCCTGTGTATACCATTAGCTTCATAAATAAATAAACAATTACTTTTTCTGGGACAAGCGGAGGACCACCGGAGTCAAGGAGAACTACCGACCCCCCTTGTAGCCCCACTTATAAACTCAATATATTTTTGCGGTCACTACACACCTAGAGGAGAAGATTATCTTATTCATTTTTGCGGTCACTGCACGACGAAAAGGAGGAGATTGTCTTTGTTCGAAGTTTTGGTGGGAGTTCCTATGGTTGAATGATAGGGCTTCGATGTAGGGTTGTTGGATAGAAGATTTCTGCTTTAGGGGTTTCAGATTGAACAATAAGTTCCACTTTTAACTAAATAGATTTAATTATCACTGCTATAATCCGAATCAATGTTTGCGAAAGAGATTTGTTCTCGTGGTCGGTTGCGCGATGGAGTTGTGTTGTAGTGGTATCAATTACCGATATGCTAAATTTTTATTAATTATAAAAAAAAAACCTTTGTGGATGTAGAAAATTGTCTTGTCGTAGTAATATAATTTTTGAAGTAACTTGTAATTAAAAATAATAATAATCAGAGAAAGTAAAGGAACTGAGTCGATTAGGGTAAATATTATGCCTCGAAGTTATGTATATCTATACAATTTAAAAAAAATATAATCTTAAGTCAAATAGCTATTAGGGCGCTAGTTCATTAATCTAATAAAAAAAAAATATTATTTAATAAATGCATAAAATAAAAAAATTAACACTTAATTAACTGTTCATATTGTTTTTATATTAGCCGTAGTTTATCTTGGTGCGAGTTGAATTTCAGTAAGGAGTATTGGTAGTCAGCTGGGCTAAGGGACCCTCCCCATATGTTTTTCTTAATATCTAAATCCAAATAACTATTCGTAATATCGTAATTTAGTTTGTTTTAAAAATCATTATCATAAGATGCAATCTGCTAATTTTCATTCAAGTCTAAGTATGATTAAAATTTTGTTTTTATATGAACAAATCCATTGAGTCTTTAGAGTTTGTAAGTAGTTGGAAATATATATATAAAAAAAATAATATCTCTTGTTTTACGATTTTGCTGTTAGAGTCAACTGTAGAAATTGTTATTAGGTAGCATTAGTGTAGTGAGATAGAGTCTTTATAGGATAGAAAGTTTTCGAATTAGTAACGTTTTTGAATAAAGTTCGCCGTTCTCAGGCAAAACGAAATAATTTTTTTGTGAAGGTATCTTTGGAGATTTGTAATATTTGGGTGTAGCTTAATAGAATTCAATTGAAATTGGTTAATGATATTTGTTTGTGTTAGCTGAGGAATCGAATAGTCGAAATGTAATTGATCTTTGTACTCTCATTAAATTCTACTAATTACTTTAGATGTTTTACTTTGTTTTGATTGCTTCGTGGAAAGAACCTGGTAGAGGGACCCAAAATGGTCGCCAACAAAATTTTTTTGTTATCCTGCTTCACAGGTGCAACTTTAACATTTTTTTAATTTAAATTGTTTTCAACCATTAGTTTTAGTTAAAACGGTGCTAATAGGAGACTGGTTTCGATATAGGGGAACCCCCCTGCTTAAGTAAAGAAATTTTTGATATATACACCTGTATGTGCATTTTAGAAGTAGCTTATCCCTTAGTTGGCCTTGTCAGGCAGAGCCTTTGATCAGCGAGTGAGCCTCGTTCTCAAATGCTCAGGGCTAAGGGATGTGAAGGGATAAGCCCCTTTTGGGCAACTTATATTTCATTCAAGCAAATTAACTCTTTTTGTAATTAATAAGGAAAACTTTAATTGAATTCCTCATTTAATAATTGCCTCATTGCTATTACGTTTTTCTTTTTCTTCTATTAGAAATTTATTATGAATGCAAATATTTTTTTTATATTTCTTTATTATTTGTTTCTTTAAATAAAATTAAATTGTATTAAAAATTGTATTTAAAAATGTATTATTCTAAATGAGTACGTGACCAAATCCACGGAAGGAAATTCTCACCACACCCCCCTCCCCCTCCCGTCGTCTGGAGACCCAATCAGGAGGCAAGGGCTGGTGACGTCAGCATTCGCGGGGAGCACGCTTTCAACTGCTCGCCCGGAGATATTATAATTGCACGACGGCTTCTCAAACCAAAAACAACTATATACTATTGCACCCCGGTTCTTCAAACTGTTCACTATCGACAATTGCTTCTTACCCGCTTGAGCTGATAACAACTATATATTGCATCGTAGCTGCTCCAACTGTTTTTTTTACTTATATATCAGCGTCTCTACTATTAACAAGAGTTGGTGCGGGCAGGCCACCCCACCTCTCATCTCTCTCTTATCATCAAGAAAGAGAGCTCAACTACAATTATCACCAGCAAAGAAACTCCTGACTGCCTCGGGCCTTGCATCTGAGGAGTTGGCGACTGCTTCCAGGCTGGTCATCGTCGTGGTCGTCCAGCATCAGAATTTCGCAAGTACCCTTCCCCCCCTGTGTCCATCAATCGTGTGCAGTGTAGATTAAACAAGGTACCTTATTTTTATTAAGTCACATTTATGATCGATCAAATTAACTTCATTAAAACAATATTTACTCATAAAAAATCAATATCTATAGAAATAATTTCTTGAAAATAATATTTAAAGTAATAAAACGATATATATTAAAAAAATAAACCATTAAAATAAATAGAGAAAACTCATTCCAATATCGATATGAATTTCAGTCTTTAGTCATATCTTCTATAATAAGAGAATTCCTTAATTAATCTATACATTAGAATTGTTGTTGTGCTTATTATTCAATCTACCATAAGCCAAAGGGCAATTAATACTAGAAAATTTAGCTAATTTTGTAAATAAAAGAAAAAGAAAATTCTTAGTTTCCATTTCTCAATCAAAGTTTTCATTATCTTTAATAATCTACCTTTCAAAGTTCTTTGTTGTATTGTGGAACATTCTTTGGCAATTATACATACATGCGTCTCAAATTTTTTTTTACTTTTCTTTCTCCTCTCAACCAGGTCTCTCTCTAGCCCTGTTTTTTTTCCTAAATTGCATGATAGGACTAATTTGGTGTCCTTCCAGGGAATTTCGCAGCGAAGCCACTCCCACTGAGCTACCCAAAATTATACCTAAAATATCTTTACAATTAAATCTTTCAGCCAGTTGGTTTTGGACCTCAGTTCATTCAGACTGTGGTCCAGGGCCAATTGTATCGCGAAGCAGACCTAACCCTTTCGGCCCAAACACGCAAACCTAATTTTGCTCCAAAATTACACTTCTTAAGACTTAATGTCTTTAAATTTGCTTGTTTTCATTCATTCGATTTTCTTCTAAATTTCAATTTCTGGATAACTTATTTTAATTAAACTAAATTTTTTTATTGGGGAAATTCTTACCCCACCCCCTCACTCGGCGTTCTTCACTTTCCCAACCCCCAGGAAGTAGAAAATAAAACATATCTATCAGGAAATTGTTCATTAAAGCTCTTGTGGTTTGTATTATTATTATTATGGGAGTTTTTAATTATAGACCACATTTTGTATTAATAAAAAATATAAACACTGTACAACGTTTCGACTACTTATTCTGCAGCCAAAGAAACGTTGTACAGTATTTATATTTTTAATTAATACAAAATGTGGTCTATAATTAAAAACTCCCATAATAATAATAATAATACAAACCACAAGAGCTTTAATGAACATATTCGTGATAGATATGTTTTATTATTTATTTTATAAAAAAGTAACAATTTATTTTAAAATAAGAGAAAGTAAAATCACTCATTTCAATTAAAGATACAGAATCCAAATAATCCCAACGTTACCCGGATTCTTATTGTATATTAATTGTTGTAATCAATAAAACTGAATATCTTCGTCCATTTTAAGTAAAAAACTGTTCAAAATAATATTTTGAATATATATGCACTACATATTATGTAGGAACATTTTAAATAATTACGCCTTCTAATATCTATGCACAGTTAAATTTCTCTATGCCCACGGGGCGTGGTGTAGAGGTTAGCGTGCTAACCTCATATACCAAACGTCGCGGGTTCGGACCCCAGGCAGTCCGATGATTTTATTTAAGCCATTTGGATACCAGATGGCTTAAATAAAAATGCCTGGACCCTAATATATATAAATTCATAAATAACGGTTATCGTAAATGTCTTATATGGCCTGAGCTGCCGAAAAGACAGTGTAAATGTGTGTGTGAGTGTGAGTGTGAATGAGAAAAAAGTGTGAATGTTTTTTTTTTTTTTTAAATTTCTCTATATAAATACTGTACAAAGTTTCGACTACTTATTCTGCAGCCAAAGAAACGTTGTACAGTATTTATATTTTTAATTAATACAAAATGTGGTCTATAATTAAAAAAATCCCATAATAATAAAACATCTATATTTTATTCCATGAATATTTATGAATGTATGATTACATTGTAAATCAATATTCTTAAAATTTATTTTTTTAATTTGTAAGTGGTTCTTATTTTTTTTATACTGGATCATTGGGGGGGGGGGGGTTAATTTTATTAAAAATAAAAATAATCTGCTAATTTTTCTGGAAAATTATACTGTATATCTGGCAAAGGAATGTTCTCTCTATCAATTAATAGGCCTACCCTATATATAAGTTCAATAATATCAAGAAAAGTGCTTAGTAATTTATTCATTTAGAATTTGTATGTAAATTAATTATTTATTCTTTTTTTTAACCTTCGATTTATTTTATCTTGAATTTTTATTGAATATCATAATAAAGTTTATTGGATTTTGAACCTCTGATATAATTAAAAACGAGGCTGTAAAAGAAATAAATACTTGGACATAAACATTTCTCAATTCGTTTGCTAAAATTAATGAAATCTAAAATATTCTAATCATAATTTGTAAAAATGGTGTAATGATCCAAATTAATCTAATATGAAATGATTTGATGCTTAAGAATTATTCCTCCTTTTTTTGACATAAAATCTCTAAATTCCTAACCTGTACTCCCTTTAGTTTTGCTAACAAATTATCTGTATCATATTTTCAAATTTCTTCCCGAATGAGATGATAATTAAAATATAAGATTAAAAGAAAATAAGGGAAAATATTATAATATAAATAAGATAATTTGAATTTCTTGTAAATGGTAAAAAAATATAAACATCTTTAAGATAAATAATAAACATACAGTAATTGGAAGATAATTTTTCCCTCTTCTCTCTGTATTGGATGAAAAAAAATCACATGATAAAATAAAATTTTATATTGATATGCAAATTAAATGATAAATTCTTTTATTATCAATTGGTTTATTGGTGTATTTAAATCAAAGAAAATCTTTGTGTATATTCTTCCGGATCCTTTAGACCTATAAATATTTTGACAAAAAAATACTGATTACAATAATAATTTAGTGTAGGCATAGCGAAAAATTTATTTACTAAAATATCTCCAAGTGATTAAATTTTTCGATATATGTCCCCCCCCTCCCCCTCCACTCTGTGGCTGAGAGGCTAGAGTTGTTGACAAATGTCAATAATGATAATCTTAAAGGCAAGGGCGGATCCAGAGGTGTTTCTGGGGGGGGGGGTAATCTGGTGTGACTGATCGCACAGCACACAATCTTTGCTTAATTTCTGTAATTTAAAGGCGCATTCTGTACTTGTTTGCCAGAATATAAATACAAATCAAATTTTTAAGTATTAATATTTAAAATTTTACATTAAAAATAATTTTTTTTTTTCAAATCTCGGGGTGGGGGGGGGGTAATTACCCTTTTACCCCTCCCTGTATCCGCCCTTGCTTAAGGGTCTCGAATTCCGGGTTCGAATCCCAGGCAGTCCGATGAATATTTATTTGGATCAATTTCAGGAGAAGTAGCTGAATGTATAATGAGTAGGAAGGAGATTCAAGGCAGCCAAAAGCAATAAAGAAAAAATATATTTATCTTTCACTTTATTTTACACGCTTGTCGACGTTTCGGCCGGAATATTCCGACCTTTATCAGGACAAAGTGCTGTTTGTCTCGAGCCGGCCGAAACGTCGGCGTGTAAAATAAAGCTAAAGATAAATATATTTTTTCTTTATTGCTTTTGGCTGTCTTGAATCTCTTCACTACTCTTTATTTAGATCATTTGGATACAAAATGGTATAAATAAATTTAAAAAAAGCATATTATATTAAATAAAAATTTGAAAAAAGTCGATCATAAAAGTCACTTAAAAAAAAGTCTCTGTGTGGCAAAAAAGCGCTAAAAACGTTTCTTTTTGTGAGATCTGTGGAGATATCTAAGGAAATCAGTAAAAGTCTCAAAATTGACAAAAGTCGAAAGACTTTTTTTCCGTTCTCTACTTATTACATTATCACATGAATATGCCCCTTTTTCAAAGCATTCATTAATACTTCCAAATCACATTTGTTTCTACCCTTTCTTTCTTCTTCCCACTTCATTTTCTTATGTTCTCTTTCTGGGGTCTTCGATACTTTTTTCTTTTTTTTTCTTTTGTGTTGTATTTATTTAAAAATCTTCCATTTTTCTTATAAATTTCCACTTCTTTAATTTGCACCCAGTATCATTTCGGATATTTATCTTTTTTAATTACAAGAAAATGAGATTTGGACGTTTTAATGAACGCTTTGAAAATTGAGAATATATGATGATGTATATATATTTACACATATATATCACATTGAAAAAAAAAAAAAAAAAAATAGAAATTTCTATTTTTCAATAAAAACGAATCAGGAAGAAGTGGATTGGATGCTGATAATACATAAAAATGAAATGTCGTTGCCTTTGCTTTTTTTTTCTCGCTGCTCAATCTAGATCATCATCCTCATCATCATTATGTTTTTTTGTTCAATCATTTCTATGAATATTTATTGGCTTCACGTGGCGTCCAATGATGTTGATAGCAGGTTATCGTCAGGTCAAGTCGCCGCCATCTCTCTCCTCTCTTTAACTCTGACAAATAACACAAATAAAAATTGCTAAATCGACCTAACATTAGCTTCAGAAAGGAGATAACGAAACTATGATGCGCACACACGCCATTCTCTCTTTCTCCCACCCAACACGGTGTGTTGACGTCACTTTATTCTAGAGGAAAAAATTGTTGATTTATATTTAGGCAATCAGTTAATTTCTAATTTTTTTAAAATTCCCTAGATTTGTAAAATGAAATTTCCTGAGTTAGTTTCATTAAAATATCAATATATCACCTTTCAAGCTATGAAAGTAAGCCGACCAATTGTTTATTTTTTTATGCAAAAGACAGATTTTTTAGTCAAAGGATATAATGAGTTCCATTGTATTTGGTGATAGGTATAGGAGTTACGACAAAACAATTTTATCATACAACTCTTCATTTTAATGTCTATTTAGGGGGAGTTCGCTATTATTTATAAAATTTTCAATATATAATTTTTTAAATCATGTTTTTATTTTATGGATTCTTTTGTATAAGCCTTCACCACACAAGTTAAATTCAAACTTTTCCTTGCCTGAAAGAAGTTTCGGTCTCAACAATTTGTTGCAATTGTATATCTTGGAGAAAGATTATAACCAAAATGACAAAGAACTACTAATAAGTGCATGAAGAATATATTGAAAAAATAATATAATATTTAAAAAAAAACCCAATTCTTATCTCGAGTAACAAATCACTATGTACATTTATAGTTAACTTGAACATGTTTCAAATATGTCGTCGGAAAAGAAGTAAAAAGAAAAGCAAAGAAATACTTTTGAAGTATTTTAGTTCAAATTTCCCCGTGGGGAATATTAGTTCATTAAAATTTTTTTGTTATTTGTTTTAGTTCTTCAATTTTATTCAAATTGAACAAAAAAATCTTTAACGCATAAATATTTGTTCCTGGCTGTAGTTTTTGGAATTATGGAGACGAGGAGTCACTCAAAGGAATCAACTTGGGCTACTATTGATATTTATTTTTTTTGCTGTTTTTTCGAAAACAGGCCACTCACTCTCTACTAAGTATTGAATATAAATTTTTTAAATACTGATGTATTGTAATTGATTATATTTTTTACAAAATTAAACATATTAAATATATATGTGCTTGGTTTCTAATCCATTAAAAGAAAGTGTCCTGATGAAAAGAGCGATCTGCTCTCGAAATATCGTCAGCAGAAAAAATAAACAAAAGTTTTGTATTTATGTATTTGATTCCTTTGACTGACTCCAACTTAAATTCATAAATAAAATTTTTATTTATCATTTTATTCTTCCTATTTGATTATAATCATCTTTTAATTAAATTTTTAAGTCTTTTTTTCCTTTTAATATTTTATATTTAGAAAAACTATCATAGTTTTGATAGAAACGAAGACGATTGATTAGTTCATGTTTTATTAAAAAAGTATATTGTATATTTTGTAAAGTAAGTGACTTAGTGCCCACGGGCTTGGTGTAGGGGTTAGCGTGCTAACCTCGTATACCGAAAGTCGCGGGTTCGGACCCCAGGCAGTCTGATGATTTTATTTAAGCCATTCGGATACCAAATGGCTTAAATAAAAATGCCTGGACCCCAATAGATATATTTTCATAATGACGGTTAACGTTTAAAATCTTATATGGCCTAAGTTGCCGAAAAGACTGAGTGAATGTGAATGAGAAAAAAGTGTGTGTTAAAAAAAAAGTGACTTGTTAGTCTACTAATTGTTAGAGTGTTTAGCTTATAAAAATACAGAGAGAATATTGCCAACCGATTCATATCTTTATTAATCTAACATTTTAAATAATAAATAAATATTGTAGGTATGAGAGAAGTGAGAGAGAGATATTGGGAAAGCTGTTGGCTTTATTCGGACAATAATCCCTGAGAAATTAATTGGCGCCGAGCAACAAGAGGGACAGATTTCATTTTACGGGCTGTTTACCAAAGTGTTAGAAGAACAAAAGGCGAATGCGTGTGTTGCCTAATCGCCAGGAACAACACCGACAAACCCCCCCCCCCTCCCCCTCATATATACTACAACACTGAATTATTATCACGAGAAAAAAATAATCCCATTCTGACAATAGAATGAATAAAAAATACAAGAGCTTTATTATGAAAGTAAAAAAAAATCAAAGTAAAAAATTGAAGAGAAAATTATTTATATATTCTACGTTATAAATGTACTCTTTTATGTTAACAAGAGCAGATGCTCTTTTCTTTTTTGTGTTGGCGCTTAGATTTTTTAAATAAAATTAAATGATTTTTATTAAATTTCAAAGTGAAATAATTTTTAGGGTCTTTCTTGAGTGAATAAAGCCTTAAAAAAATTATATTGATATATAAAAAATATCTATAAAGGCCACTTACACGGTCAATAATAATGATATTACTTTATACAGAATGACATTAATAAGCATGTGATTCTGATAAAGTAATGTCATTATGATTGACCGTGTAATGGAGCCCTTAAGATGAGAGTTGCCTTCTCAATACGCGATCAGGACATATTCCTCATCCGGCGGGTGGCCTACCATTCTGCGAAAGGCGTAAGGCAATAAATTTTTTTTAATGCAAATAGGCCTATTATTTATCAATCAATAAATTAAACAATTAAAATACACATTCAAGAGTAATTTTGTTTTATCAAGCAAGATTTTCAAAAAATTTTAAATAAAATATAAAGGTGAATAGTAAAAAACAATGTGTCAAAAAAATACATATATCTCTACCCAGACAGCCTGGAATCTTGCATTAATATTGCAGGAATCTTACATTGCAATATTTAACCTTGCAGGGAATATTGCAGGAACAATACAGCAACATTGTTGCAATATTCCTATGTCCGCCTCTTTGTAACTTGCAGGAATATTGTGGCAATACTGAATGGAATATTGTTGCAATATTACAAAAATATTGCAAGTATTGCAGCAATATTACGGGAATATTCCGGCAATATTGCATGGAATATTGTGGCAATATTGCATGGAATATTGTGGCAATATTGCATGGAATATTGTGGCAATATTGCATGAAATATTGTGGCAATATTGCATGAAATATTGTGGCAATATTGCAGGGTAAAAAAAACTTGTTCATAGAGGGATTTGAACACGAGTTTTTTGCATTTCCAATATTTCCAATGTCTTGATTCCAATATTCGACTCCTTTACTGCCTCGGACGTTTTGCTATATGAAATTTCAACACTTTTTAAGCTACTTAATTCGTATGTAGTACTATTAAATTTTTTTTTTAAACAAAAAGTCACTTATAAATTGTAAAAAATAATAATTTATAATATTTAAAATTAATTTTTTTTTTTTTTTTAATTTTTTAATTTTTTTTCTTTTTCGGCATCTAAGGCGATTTAGACCCCATCCCTATTTATTTCAAATTATTTGCAGTCAATTCAAATGAAATAAATTTTTCTCGCTTGGAACGGAAAGCGAATCCTGGACCCCAGGCTCAAGAAGCTAGTGTCTTCTCTCTGAGCCACAGGTCATCACGGGGATTAATTAATTTAATTAATATGAATATTATAAAGTTGATATGATAATTTTAACCCTATATTCACTATTCAATGTTGCCACTTCAATATTGCTGCAATATTCACACTTCAATATTGACCCTGCAATATTGCTGCAATATTCATACTTCAATGTTGCCATTGCAACATTGTGCTGCAATATTGCTTCAATATTCACTCTTCAATGTTGCCATTGTAATATTTCAGGAATATTGCTGCAATATTTACACTTCAATATTGCCACTGCAATATTGTTGAAATATTCATACTTCAATGTTGCCATTGCAACATTGTGCTGCAATATTGCTTCAATATTCACCCTTCAATGTTGCCACTGTAATATTTCAGGAATATTGCTGCAATATTTACAATTCAATATTGCCACTGCAATATTGCTGAAATATTCAGTATTCAATATTGCAACAGCAATATTGATGCAATATTGCAACAATATTCACACTTCAATATTGCAACAGCAATATTGATGCAATATTGCTGCAATATTCACTATTCAATGTTGCCACTGCAATATTGTCGCAATATTCACACTTCAATGTTGCCACAGCAATATTGCTGCAATATTTCTGCAATGTCCTCACTTCAATATTGCGCAGCGAAATTACAGCAATGTTGCTCCAATATTGTCAATATTGTGCAAGGTTGGCAAAATTGCTGCAATATTACTGCAATATTCCAGGCTGTCTGGGTATGTTTACATTCAAGAATAATTGTAAACACAATAATAATAACTCATTATGTTTGCCCGTTACATAGATGTACAGGATCTTAATGTCGGTCTCCTTCTCAGTTTTTCGGTAAAACCTTTAGTAAAATTTTCCGTCAGGTGGATGAGATTCAGGAAAAATAATACGACCTAAGATCAGAGTATAGGCTTCTGTATAGGGCACTCTCCGAGGGTTTGACATTTATTAACCACGGGGCTTGGAGTAGTTGGTAACGTGTCTACCTTCTATACCGAACGTCGCGGGTTCGGACCCCAGGCAGTCCGATAATTTTATTTAAGGCATTTGGATACCAAATGACTTAAATAAAAATGCCTGGACCCCAATATGTATAATACTCATTAACGGATATCGTTTAAAGTCTTAAATGGCCTAAGTTGCCGAGAAGACTGTGTGAATGTGAGTGTGAATGAGAAAAAAGTGTGAATGTTTAAAAAAAAAAAAAAATTAACCTATTATATTATTGATACCAGAACATTACAATTTGCTTTTCTTTCTTCGTTCTAAAAAAAATGTTTTTGGTTAAAATTAATTTTGTCATGAATTAAAAGATTAGCCAAGGTGTCCTCTTAAAGGAGTAAGAGCCGAACAGCCTGTAAAAAAAGGAGTAAAACTCATGGAAATTTTGATTAAAATTGGGAAATCTTATAGATTAATATTTATTATTATTCTTTTCATAGGAATATTTGTAAGTTTTGGTATAAATAGGTCAACCGGAACTATTTTATTTTTGTTTAATTTTTATGTTGTGTATTTGTTCAGCTTATTTTTTTACTCATATAAGGGCTCGGAGAAACGGGTTTTCAGGTTCCACTTTGTATTGCTTTATTTGGCAAATATTTGCTAAAGACAGGAGAAGGAGCAGGTGCAGCCAACAAACAAAAGCCTCCGATTTAATACAATTTTAATGAGACGTTTCGGGTGAATTTCATCTACCCATCTTCATGCTTCAAAATTGTTAAAAGTCCCGGAGTTGGTCAATAGGGCAATACATGTAATTTTATGTCATAAATTTACATGTATAAAAAAGAAACTCGTGTTTCCTTCTTGGACACAAAATAGACAGGTAATATGTCGTTTTGGTATAATTATTAAAAAAAGTATAATTTTCAATAATAATTATTTTTGGTTGACTGGTGCGCTAACAAGTTTCGGCCACCATGAGAGCCATCATCAGAACCAAAAATTCATCCACATAATAATAGGTCTTGCGGTGTAAATTTATATATCTTTTAGCAATTATTTTAATGATTTCTCTATGATTAAAATTGATGATTGAAAAAATTAATTTCTGTACGTCAGATTTCATATAAACTCCGGTTTAATACAATTTAATGAGACGTTTCGGGTGAATTTCATCTACCCATCTTCAGTCCTTCAAAATTGTTAAATTGGTAGATGAAATTCATCCGAAAAGTCTCATTAAATTGTATTAAATCGGAGGCTTTTGTTTTTTGGCTGCATCCTTCTCCTGTCTATAGAAAAACAGTCACTGACTTCATTGAAATATTTACTAATCATCACCCTTTTAATCACTTTATTCATAATGTATTTTTAAACAATTAATAATAATATTTTTTAAAGTTCTACCAATTATAAATATGTGTTGATGACTATCTACGTGTAATAGAACGTAAAAGTGAAGTTAAAAAAATTCTCTAGTTTCACACCAGAATTTTAATTTCATAAACATAATTTTTTATTTTACTTTAATGATACATATATGTATTTAGGTTTCAAATTGTTTCTAAATTTATAAATCATTTAGAAAGGAAGGAAACATAGAAGGGAGAGAAGGAAGGAAAGACGACTCCTGGGACTCTGATAAGAGAATTCTGACTAATAGACATCCTTACAATTGGATTTTGATTTTGGCCTTAAATATTTATTTAAATGGCAACTATTTAATTTTAATAAGCTGAACATTTTTTCTCTGATATGTTTGGATACTTGCGTCCATATCTGAATAAAGAATGTTTAACTACTGTAGTAAAAAAAATTTAAATAACAAAAAAAATATTTAATTTAAGTCGAGATATTATCCAAAAAAATTGAACCGAAGTCTAGGGAATAAAATAAAAAATTTGTGATGAATATTCTTAGGCTGAACGCACACCAATAGAGCAAAAACGCTCTTGGGCAAAACGTTATTGACTAATCGTGCTTAAAACTGTTTTTTCAATGCTTTTTTATGGGTCAACGCTCAACGAGGAGGCAAAACATAATTGAGCATGATTCGACATCAATGAACAAAATGTTTCGCCATTGAACGTTTTTGCTCAATGGCCGAACATTTTGTTCAATGCCAACGCACACCGATTGAGCAAAACGCTCAATGACAAAACATTTAGCCTAATCGGTGTGCGTTGGCATTGTGCAAAACGTTTTGCTCTTGGACAAAACGTTTTGTACAAGAGCGTTTTGCTCAATTGGTATACATCCAGTCTTAGTATTTTTTTCTGAAGCCTCTTACATATAGAATTTGAATTTCTGAAATAAATTTTGATGGGAAGATCTAAAGACTTTTACCAAGTAAATGATGATTGATATCATCCATTCATTAAAAAAA
This sequence comes from Euborellia annulipes, assembly GCA_023213315.1. Classification (NCBI taxonomy): domain Eukaryota; kingdom Metazoa; phylum Arthropoda; class Insecta; order Dermaptera; family Anisolabididae; genus Euborellia; species Euborellia annulipes. The sequence continues at coordinate 15,982 of JAKCPI010012623.1, forward strand.
TTTTTTCATTTCATCGATTCATTCAAATATATATATATTTTTATATTTTTTTAAATTAGATAATCGTATTTTATATTTAAATAATTACAAGATTTGTTGCCAAATAGTTTGAATATATAAATCATTCGCTAATTAGTTGCCTTTTTCTCTAAAAAGAAAAAAAAAAATTAATTCGTCCCTTTCTAAAAAAGATTTTTACTTAGATAAAACTACTTTTCAACAGATTAAAAAAAAAAATTATTTATAATTTATTTATTTAGGTTACTAAACGATGAGGTTCAGCTGTTCTGGTTATATTATATCATTGGAGTAAAAATATAGTGGTTTAATAATTTCAAATTTTGCAAATTTCCGATCCTCTCCTAGAAGATGTAAAACAAACAGATTAATCAGAAAAATAATAATAACTCGGAGATATTAATTAATCATTTATTATTCACCTACTAGTCTAATTATTTTCCAAAAATATTTTTTTCTTGTATAATCGAAAATATAAAAACCAATAATACTTTTTCTCTCTATATATTTCATATATAGGGTAAGAGAAAGTAAAAATGACTTAATAAATGAAAATTTTTTAAGTTTATCATTTCACTTTGTCTTTCATTTGTAATAAAAGAAAATGTTCTTCAGCCATAATTACAGTGGCGACATTTGGGGGGAGGTGTTTGCCCCCCCCCCACAAGGGCTCTGATTTTTATAAAATATTATATTATTCTAAATAAAATATTTCAAAATGGATCTACGAGTATATAAACTGTACAAAATTAAACAATTAAATTAAATATATTTTGGCTAAATATGAGTACCTACTTTAAAGAAAAAAAAAAATGTTTGCCCCCCAAGAAAAAGTTGAAATGACGCCACTGCATAATTATATCAATTGATATTCCTGTAAAGTAGACAATAAAACCTTCATCTTCAAAACCTCAGTCACAAAGTGGGAAAAAAATAATGAAATAATAAAACATAATTATTAAAATATATTTTTATTAATTTTTACTAATTTATTAATTATTACTAAACATAACATAAAATATTTATTTTTTAATGAACCAATTCACCCTTTGACTCTTAATTTAAAATTATAAATTTTGTAGACATTTCTTCTTTATACTTACTTAAAAAGGACTAAACATGAAAACAAAAAAGGAATAAAGTAAAATGACAGAATAGTCATAAAAATAGATATGGCAACAAAAAATTTTAGTGAGCAGAAAAAAATACCTTAACATTTTTGCCCTCAAATTTATTATTAAAAAAAAAGTGAAGGCATTAAGTTATCTAGGATAAGCTGTAGTAATTATTCAATAAGCGTAAGGTTATATATTTACTAGAAAGATTTGAAAGACAATCATATCATTGTCACATAAACAAGACACCCCGATTGAAAATTATTGGAAAACGTTGAATTTCTATATTAAAAATTTCATTAAGCTATGTTAAAAATTTTTTCCTGTTAAGAAAGAATAAATGATTTTGTTGTGATAACTAATATAATCTTTTTTTGGCATCTGAGACCATTTAGACTACATTTATAGTCAATAAAAATAAATTTTATCGTTCAAGACGGAATGCGAACCCAGTGATCCTTTAAGAGGGAAGCGTTCTTAAGGTCAGTGGTGTTGATTAATTTATATTAATAAGAATTTTTATTTTGAAAAATTTTATCGATATAAATTTTTATTTTGAAAAATTTATATCAATATAAAAGCAAATAAGGATAATAAAAAGAATTATAAATCTTAAGTTTAAAAGAATAGAAAAAAAACTTTATATACTAATAGGCAAAATCATGAAACATCTTGCTTATTTTGACAAGACAATTTTTATTCTTATGAGATCTTAATTTTTCTGTTTATTTTCTCTAAAAATTTCAAAATATTTTTAAGACTAAATCAAAATGAAAAAAAAAAAATAAAAAAAATAAAAAAATGTCAGTCTCATTGATACTTTAGCTTTTTTTTAGGGTTATTCATATAAAATCTAAAAATATAAAGAAGAAAGTGTCTCTACCGTAAAACAAAGTTAAATATTTACTTTCATATGATTTAGGGGCCTTGACATAAAGAAGTTTGAGAAAAACTGTCATAGACAAATGTTCAAAAATATCTTTCAAGAAAAAAAAAAAAAAGAAATTTTCGAAATGATTACCACGTATTGAGAGAAAGAAAGAGAACCTACGGCAGCTCAGTGATGATGTCTGCTCAGAATGGTTTATCAATGGGTCCAGGTGATCCCGCCCCTCTCGGGTGTCGGCTGGGGAGGGGAGAGGCCCCTCCCCCTCCCCTGGCCGGCTCCCCACGCAGGCCACATGTCTTTCAGTCCAAGCCTCGCTGCCGGCCAGGTCGTATCGCCACACTCACTTTACTTCAGTTTTTTTTTCAGTTCTTTCACTTTTTGTTCACACCCCCACCCCACCCCCTTTCTCTTCGCACACCCCCACCCCCAACTCAAGTGTTGTGTATGTGTGTATGAGTGCCAAACAACAAAACAAACGTGATTTTATATATGTGTGATTAGAGAAAAAAAAAATATTTTTTTTTAAATAAAAATGGCGAGCAAGAGGAAAAAATATATCGCAAGACGATTAGGTGAGTTTGTTTAAATGATGTTGTTTAGGTTATATAGTGTACTACTTGACAACTCGAGGCCGTCACGGCGACTGGCATTTACCCGGAGGCTCACCAGATGGCAACCCTGTCCGGCCCCTCCCCTCCGTCACCCTCCCTGCGACGCCGCGTCGTCGCGTCATCCCCTCCTTCACTCCGCTGCTCCCCACCAAACAACCCTCTCCCCTGCGCCAGTAATTTATCAGCCTGATAACGATAGTAGCCAAGCTTCCGAGTTCACTAATAAATAAATAAATAAAAACTACCCTTACACAAACAAATTACGTTTGGCAATATTTGTCCTCCACATATAAGAAGATGGCAAAGGGTTAATGAACTAAAGAGCCATTGAAATTACTATCTTTAAAAACTCTACAAATAAAAATCTTAGTATTTTATTGTTTTTTCCCTTTCAGAAAATTTTTAATTTTTCAAACTTATTAATTTAAAATATATTTAATTATTTTTTCATTTTATAAAAAAAATTATCTTAATAATATTTATTTGTTAAACTTTAAGATTTTAATTTCTCTTACCTCTATATATGAAATATATATATAGAGAAAGTATTGCTTCAACACAACTGTTGAGGTTTTCATGTGTGCCATTGTGCACATTCTTTATACTGTCAAAAGATAATTAGAAATAAAAAAAAAGGCAACCATATTGTAAATATTTATTGTTTCACATGCTAAGAATTTTCCCTTCAGCAAATTTGACTTCTTCCAAAAGTAATTTTCTCTTAACAATTGTCAACATTGAAGGGGCTCCAATCACATTATGCCTGAACAATTTTATCTATTACTTTACATCTTAACAATTATCAACCCTAAAGAAGAACGTATGCAAACATTGGAGGCAAATTAATTTCTTTTTATTTTGCCTGTAACCCTTTCTCTTAATTATTTTTAATATTAAGAAGATTTGAAATAAATTATTTAAAAATAATAACATACATAATTTATTAACTATTATCTTTTTTATTTTTATTTTATACCCTATTTTTCTAAAAATCTAACCCTTTTGAAATATCCAATAGATTTATAGAAAAACAAAAGAAAAAATTTTATTTTTGTAGAGAGCTTTTTGTTTAAATAGGGGATTAAAAAAAAAAAAAAATATTTATTTAAGTAAGAAATTTATTACTTCCATTCTTTTTCATTCTTATAAACTGGAAAATAAGATAATTTAAAACCCCAAAATGCTGCTTCCTTAAACATAAAATGTAATTGATAAATTAATAATGATTTTTTTTTAACCTTCAATTTCAAGAAATTTTTAAATCATATACAACAATTAAAAAAGTATATTTCAGTTAAATTTTTTTTTTTTTTTTAATATTAACTAGATCCCCCCTCTCCCTCTTCGTCTCTCCCCCTCGTCAAATGAAATATTATTTTGTAAATAATCACAAAATAATTTTTACGAAATAACTAGATAGTGGAATTTTTATGTATTAAGATAAATTGATTTATAGCTAAAGCTTCCACTTGAGGACAGGTATAAAATTCGATTTCGAGAGAGAAATAAATTTTATGATCCTTGGAGTATTTTTATAGCATCCAGAAAAAAAAACTAAAAGATATCAACAAACTAAAAAAAAAAAAAAAAAATGGGAATAAATTTATTTTAATATCCACCTGTAATATTAGATTATATTTAATTTTTATAATAATAATAATAATAGTATAAATTATTTCGATAAAAAAAAAAAACAATTTACCCTCGATATAGGAAGCAATGGCTTAGTGACCTTGCTCTACTTTTATTCAAATAAAACTACTATTGTTCTAAAAATCATGAATTGACTAACTTGTATCTAGTTTTCCTATAATAAGTTTAAAAAAAAACACACTTTTTTCCCATTCGCACTCACATTCACACACACATACTCAAGTCTTTTCGGCAACTTAGACCATTTAAGTACTTTTTGATACCGTTATTATGAAAATATATATATTGGGGTCCAGGCATTCTTATTTAAGCCATTTGGTATCCAAAAAAATCATGGGACTGCCTGGGATCCGAATCCTCGATCTTTGGTATACAAGGCAGGTGCCCTACCAACTACTCCAAGCCCGAGGGCTTAATAAGATATATTTAATAAAATATTTTTATCCGAGCTAGGAGTGATGTTTGTTTTCACCCCTCTTTCTTTATTCAAAAATCAGACATTAAATAAAAAATATTTATTTTTACTTTCTCTTACCCTTACCGGTGCTGATCACACCAAGATAACAAATTTGCGAGATGTATTTGTGCTTATGATAGGGCAAAATTGCATCCCCTGGAGTCGAACCAGGACTTCAACGCTTTCGCGGCGGGTGGACTGGTTCGAGTCCAGGGGGCGCACTTTTGCCCAATCATTCACATCTCGCAAAATTGCTATCTTAAACGATGCTAATGAACAATTTGTTTAAAAAAATTCCATTTTTTTTTTCAAACAAAGCTCTCTACCTAGTTGTTTATAATTAATTATCTTCCAAAACTTTTTTTTTTATAAAATATCTTTCAAAGGATTCTAAAAAGTTGAAAATTTTTAGAAAAAGTAGGTGACTTTCCTTATTGAATTTAAATATTTTATGACATATACCGTGGTTAAACAAAGAAATTATCGGAATCTTTTCTGTTCATGAAATGATATTGATGACAGTTCTCTTTTCCAACTCAACCCCTCCATACTGAGTCATCATCAAGTCACTTTTCATTATCTTCGTCAAAAAAAAAAGAGTTCCAAGCTCATCTTCTCAGAATTCCATTTCATTTCTTAGCAAAAACACGTGTTTCCATTTAACTTGCTTGGTGTCTTGATTGATCTCAGGTGCAAATCTCATTCTCTTTTAATGGATTACATCACTTCTCTCATTCCCCGACCCCTTCTCCTCTCGCTCATACCTTCTTTTTATCAAGAGGTCACATCTTAATCGACAATTTGAATATCCGACTTAAATGAGATAAAGGTTGTGACAACTTGAACTTTTGTCATCTCCGAAATGAACTTGAAATTAGGTAAAACTTTCTTAACGAGAATTAAGTTCACCTTGAAAACAATTAAAATGCAATCTATTTCATAATTTCTTTTCTTATTTGGTAAAAAGCATGTTAGCTTGTTTCGATTGATTATAATCTATAGTTTAATAAAATGAGCAAATTTCATCATCTAAATAAAATAAAATAGAGTATGAATTATAATTCACTAGAACTATAATTATAGATTTAATAGTATAAGACTAATTCAATAGAAATATCTTTTCTATAATATTTACTGGTTGCGATTCTTTCCTTGCGATACCAGTACCAAGTACAAATATCGATTCTTGTTGTTCGATATCACATCCTTAAATGTAGAGAATTTCATTTGAACTTAAAAAAAATGAAATAGGGTAGAAAGTCAATCTAGCAAATCAAAGTACAAGATGTGTTACGATTCCGAAAAAAAAAATAAAAATAAAGTTCAATAAATACCTAAACTATCTAAAGTATTTCCTCCGGGTTCCTAGGGACTATCTAAAAAAAAATGCATTAAAAAAATCTGGTGTGACTGATTGCACAGCACATAACTTTCTCTTACCTTCAGTTCTGTGCCTGTCACACCAGATCTTTTGTTTATTTTCCGACAATACGGTACATTCGAATTCAAGAAGTAAAATTTATAATTATAAGAAAATATTTATATGGCAACCATTTCTCCTAACTTTCCTATGAAGTACAAGAGTAAAGTGTGCTTCAAAAGATTTCAAGGGCAAAATAAGAATATACATTTTAAAGAGAATCTAAAAAATAATTGATTTATGAATTTTAATCAAAATCGTTGTAGCAAATTTTGAGAAAATCGAAAAAAAAAACTGAAAAAGTACATCCGTAAAGTACTAGTACTTTTTAGCCAATTTTTTTCAAAAGCTTCCTGTCACGTGCCAGAGGGGTACCTAACTCAAATATAGAATTTAAATCCCCTTTTCGTTTTTGAGATATTTTATTCACAGACAGACAGGCACACACACAGACAGACCATGTCCTGAAAACCACTTTTTTGGATTCAGGGGACCTCAAAACGTGTATATCCATCAAAATCTCAACATCTTATTTTTGACATGAATTTTAATAATTTCTCTCTATAAATATATTACATATATAGGCCTACATAGGTAAGAGAAAGTAAAAATAAATTCATTGTCCGTTAAATTCGTAATTAATATAATGTAAATAATTATCTCTTGGCACACGAAGCGAATATATCATAGTTGGAAATGTCTGACCACTAGACCAGGGAGTAGACTAACCTCATATTTACCATTTCATTTATAAAGTTCTTCATCAACCTTTTATTATCTTAAAAGACAAATCGCTGTTGTCAAAAAATAGATAGAGAGACATTAAATTAAGAAAAAATCTCATTTTATACCAAATTAATATTGTGACAAATGTGAAAAAGTAATTCATCCAAGCTAAAAATGAGATTTATTATTTTTTTAAATTAATTAATTTAAAAATGTAATAAAATAGTTCATCTAGGATTATTAGATACAAAGAGTAGATAGAAATGATCCTGACCACAATGGAAATGGGATGTTCCTGGTTCAAATCCTGGTTGCACGGACATGCACAGTTAAAACAATCATCTCATTTCATTTATTAATTGTTCTCGTCTTATTATTCTTGAATTACAGGTAATTAAGAAAAGGAACAAAGTTTGACGTAATGTTCAATAACAATCATATCAAAAATTAAATCTTGTAAAATAATTTCCTATCAATTATTATTGAAAATTTAATTTGTATAATTTTCCTAAAAAAAAAATAATTTTTAATATAGGTAATCATGTAGAGTTAAAGAAAAAATTTGCCAATAATTGTCTTTTTTGGCTAGGCATCTCTAATCCATTCACTCGAAATCGCCCCTAAGGAGACGCCGACATATTGTTTCGACTGACCTGCTGGTGGCGTCCCTCTTTCTTTTTACAAAGTAAATTACCCACACGGAGACTTTTTTTTCATTTGGTATCCAAATGGCTTAAATAAAATCATCGGACTGCCTGGGATCCGAACCTGCAGACCCTTGGTTTACAAGGCCAGCACACTAACCCCTACACCAAGCCCGCAGGCTATGGTCATTTAATTAAAAAATAAACGAAATTTCTTGTCTCTTGGGTTGCCTAAGCTTCAGGGTTGATCTAAAATTAAAGTCGGTTTTTATCCCATTCCATCTTTAATTTGATAGATTAACATTTCTATGACTCTTCATCTCTCAGAAATTTGATTACTATGCAATTAAGATAATCAAAATTCCAGTTGATGTTTTTCTTTAAAAGTTTCCTTTAAATTTAACAAAAAGACCATTCATGTTTGCGAATTTACTAAAACGAAAATATAAATAGTATCATTCATTAATCAATATGAAAATAAAGTATTTTGCATGAGTAATAAAAATAACAAATTTGCAAATAACAAATTTTTTTCAGTAATCCCAAAGACTATTTCTTGATTTGATAGAAATAATTTATCTTAAGGAAACGGATTTGCAGCCAGGAAAATAAAAAAACTATTTAGTTTCTTTCGGTCGACGTTTCGGACGCCAATCGCGTCCTTCCTCGGGACCAAAGATTGTTAGAAAGCACACATAGATTTTGTTGTGGCATACATAAAATATTTGAACAATATTGATAATAGCATCTATCAATATTGTTCAAATATTTTATTTATGCCACAACAAAATCTATGTGTGCTTTCTAACAATCTTTGGTCCCGAGGAAGGACGCGATTGGCGTCCGAAACGTCGACCGAAAGAAACTAAATAGTTTTTTTATTTTCCTGGCTGCAAATCCGTTTCCTTAAGATTAATAAATAACAGCCATTCTACACTTTTATTTTAGAAATAATTTATTTAAAAACAAAAAAAAAAAAAAAGTGGAAGATAGCCATAATAGAAAAAATAAATGATTTTTTTTCATTCCACGAAAAAAAATTTGGTTTCGATCGAAGCATATTTAACAAGTCTTTTTTAGATCCCGTCCCAATTTTTCTAAATTATTTTGGTATCCAAAATAATTTAGAAAAAATTTTATACCAGACTTCTAACACAAGTGTTCTACAATTGCGCTTGAACCCAGGGGCTCGTTGGATATTAATTTTCTAGGTTCAAAAATTACGTGTGAATTTATTTGTTGATGGAAACCCTAATCGTGAATATAAAAAAATTAGAATTTGAATAAAATTCTAAATTTAATTAGAATAGAGAGGGGAGGTTAAAACCCCTTGACCTTATGCTGATACTGGATGTAATTAAATAAAATTAATTTATTTTTTCTGTTTAGAATAGGCAATCTTAAGTAATTTAAAACCATCAAAGCAATCCGTTTCTCTATCTACTCCACTTTCCTATACGCTTTGCTGTCATTCGTTTGCTTTTTTCTTCAAACGATTCAGACTCTTCTAATGTTTTAAAATCCTCCTGAGTATATATTCAATCCGATTGGGATCTGTTCCAAAAGTTGGGGGGAATTAATTATATATCCCCGACACACACACATAGACACACACTTTAGAAAATTAGAGGTGAAAATAACATCGCAGAGCGAAAAATAATAAACGTAGGATGATGACAAGATGTACGCTTTCTTCTTCTGTTGAAGTTGAAGCTCACATTCATACACACACATGCACAGGCAAACAGACATATGGACGGACATACGCCTTGACCTCACACGAAGCCTGTCGGCTGTTATGCAAGAACATTTTATACAAACGGCATTTAGGAAAAAAAAAGTGTAAAACTACTTTAAATGCCACGATTATTATTTATTTATTTTTGTTTATAGTATTGTAAAAATAAAGTTTATAAAATTGAAATCAAATGGTGTATAAAAAAAATAATTTAAATTTTTTTAATAGAACAGCTAACAGAATGAATGGACGACTATAAGTTTGCCAAATTTTATATTCATAGTGAATGAATTTTTTATTTTATACTCATATAAAAAAATTCTTTTTTTCTCTGACCGATAATTAATTATAATAATAAATTTATCCCTCTCTCGACTTTTAATCTTTTAGTTGAGCAATTACTTAATTTTTTTTTTACTAATTGAATAAAAACTTAAAATTTGTACTTTAATTTAAAATTATTTGCGGTGGAGAGATTTGGAATTAATAAATAAGTCATTTTCTGACTCCATTTAATTTTTTTATTATATTATATTTTTATTAACATCACCATCCACTTCCTTCTAGAGGAAGATATTTCAATGATTGATTCTGAAACAGGTGGTTAATATTTCCGTGGCCGATGCGGGGTCGGCAGCCTCCAACCCTATCATGCGTTTTTGTGACCGGAAGAAATAGGACAGGCCGGCCCGTCGCATGGTCTGACACCTTTTGAAAAGAGGAAGGGACAGACATACAAAGAACTGAAGGACTGCCTGTCCCAGCTCGGGCAGCTCGTGGTCGCCATCCACGTACCCACAAGATGTGGGCCCCTGAGCGAACAATCGGACCACCTCTCTCTGATTTATTATTGTTCTCATTCTATAAAATTTTTTATAAATAAGGAATTATTTTTAATATTTCTAGACTCATTACTGTAATTAAATTTTGAATAAATACGGTCGTATGTTAATATATAGAGAGAAAGTATTTTATTATTATTATTTATTTAATTAAAAGTGATTCTCGTTTGAAGGATTTTATTTATAAATCCCTGCTTTTAATCTTAAATAAAATAAAAGATGATCGTAAGAGATCAAAATTATTTCTTGCTAGAAAGAAGAAGGTAAAAAAAAAAATAAATAAATGCAATGTAGCACCCGTTGGACCGAGATTGAGTCAGTGGCCTCTTCACCCCCATAGGGTTGTTTGGGTAGTTGGGTGGTTGGGTGGTTGGCTGGTCACACCTGGTGGCACGGCGCCAATCACGAGGGCCGCCCTCTGACGCCAACTTTCTGCGGTCGGTTGCCATAGCAACGACAAGGACGCCTTGTGGACACCCCGCGATGGTCAACTACTACTCTCTCTCTCTCTCTCTCTCTCTGCAAAGGGTCCAAGAGAATATCGACTTATTCTTCTTGCGCCCAACTCCCCCCCCATATCCTCATACTCTCCTAAGCATCAACCCCAATTCGTGGAGGGTGGAAATAGAAGAAAGGGCGGCGGTAGCAGGCCTCCCTCTCAAGTCACAAAGCCAGAAAATGCACACACATGTTTACTACTTGCCAAGAACCACACGAAAGATGATTTACTCCGAGTGAAAAAAATATATTGTTTCTTAAAACCCTACTATTCAAAAAATTTGACTGGATTGTTAAACCGCTCTTTTTCCAAACAATGGAACAAATTCAAATGATTTCTTTTCTCCCTATTATTTATCACATTAGGAAAATAGTTTTTCTTTAGGCAAATAAAAATATCTTGAGTGTAAGAACAAATTGTTAAAAAGCCAGTGTGATTCTTACTTTATTCGGGAGGGAGGACTTACGTTACAAGAACTTGTGTTTAAAGTGGATAATAATCGAATAAATAAAAGACAAGGAAAATAAAAGTTTATACTTTTGAATAGATAAAAGTAAAGGAAAAGAAAAAAATATATTCCTGACCGAAAGGATTATTTAAAGGGTATTTAATAAATTACACAATGAAGAGGGATTATTCGATGGACGAGTACGTTTAAGTTGCAGGCCCTAAGTCGGGATTTTTCTTCGCGTGGTGGAGCTAAAAAGCTTTGGTGGAGGGGGGTTAATATAATTTTGTTCAATGACATTCATTTAAAGAGTGAATAAACATCGTTAAAGTCTCAGTTCAATTATACACATATAAATATAATATGCAAAAAAATTGTATAATTTTGTAAATGAAAGAGTAGGGGGGGACCTAAGGCCCCCTCCTGGCTATTTGCCTGGTTTGAGTACCTCTTGTCACAAAAAATTATCTAATTTCTCTTAGAATAGGAAAGTGGGAGATAATCCCATTCTGGTATAGGCAAAAAAAATCAGTTTGCAGTGACTTAAGTATCTAAAATTAAATTACATCAATATGCGAGTGAGAATAATAGCAATATCTCTCTTCTTCTCTCCTCGCCTTGTCCGCGATGGGGGTCGACCTCACTCTTTCCCCCAACCCTATCATACGTTTTTATGACCGGAAGAAATAGGACAGGCCGGCCCGTCGCACGGTCTAACGCCTGTTGAAAAGAGGAAGGAAAAGACAGACATTTAAAGAACTGAAGGACTGCCTGTCCCAACTAGGGCAGCTCGTGGTCGCCAACCACGTCACACAAGATGTAGGCTTCTGAGCAAAATAATAGCAATATCTATATACAAATAAATAAGATCTTTATTATTCATATAAAAATTATTACAATGTTGCATAGAGCATTTTGTAATATAGAAGTTTCGGGCTTCTTGCCTTCAAGCATTATTTTATGCTTCCTTTCCATGATGTTGAAGAACAGGAGAACGTGAGTACGTCTCAAAAAAAATAATATTTTCAGAACAACAACAACAAAACAAAACAAAAACAAACAGAAATAATTTTTGTAATAGTTTAATCCAACGGTGGCCAACCCAAATGATATTGGGGGCCACTTTGGAAATGCATCACAATTCCGCGGGCCGCATATAAAATTATATATCCCCATATTAGATTTAGACCCACCATAGATATTTTTTGGGGTGAAAAAAATAAAATAAAATAAATATATATAGGCTGGTTTAATTAATCCTTTCTTATTGTAGTTATTATTTAAATACCTATACAATTATCGTCTAGAAAAAAATTTTAAAGAAATTCTAGGTCAATGTGACCTCTAAATTAATTAATAATTAGGCCACCCATCCCGGGATTCAGCATAGATTATTATATTATTTTGTCTGCCTACAACCGGGACCATATACAAAATTTCATTTATTTATAAATATTGGTAGGGTTATGTCGTGATATTAAATTATTTATTTAATAAAGTTTACTTGAAAGGTGAGTGAATTATTGTCACCAGTACTCTACTATTCAAGTTACCAGTATTCAGAAATTCACGAGTAAATATAACTGATAATTAAAAAAAAAAAAAATTCTAACCTCTTCAATTACATATTATTTTCACAATCAAAACAAGAATTTGTAATTCCAAAATAACCAAAAGATAGGGCCTAGTCAAATTATTTATCTCAAAATGTTAATTTAAAAGAGATGTTAACCTTTTGATACTCCCTCTCTTCCTCCCTCAGTCCTAGCATACGTCAGAATTCTCATTTCTAACAAATCCTCTTTTCCGAATGGCTGAGAAATAATATACTTATATTTCGTGTAATATAATTTTAAAATACCTACTCTAAATTTTTTTAGATATTTCTTTCAATTAAGTTATTAAGAACATGACATTTGAATCTGTCAGTTGTCAACATTTTGTCAAAAAGGATCAACGAAACAAGATCATCATCAAAAAAAAAAAAAAAAAATCCAAACACATGTCCTCATTAGTTTTGAATATCAATTTTGATTTGGGAAATTAATTTCTTACAAATTAATTTCAAGTCTATCTTTAAAATCTCAATGGTCGTTAATAGGTCACGATAGAAAATTTTTATTTCTAGTTTCTGGTTGAAATATTATAGGAATTAAATAAAAAAATAATAAAACAGCAGCTGATTACAATAATTGCTATTCCTATTCGCTCTATTTCCTAAAAGAAAGAAACAAATATTTTTAGATCTTCCTAATTTTGACTTTTTAATCAAATATTTTTACTTTCCCTTATCTATGTATATTGAAATTATTTGAAATTTTTCCCGGAATCCCTGTTTATTATCCGAAGTGCTTCTGTACACACACCTCTAACCCAACCGACCACTGGCCGTAGCCATCTACCGGCTTCCCGTGAAGTTACATTATTTCCTATCTCTAACTCCTCCTCCTGCGTTCATTTCTAGTTAATGATCTAATCCTTGATTTCTAATTCCACCTTATCTAACCTCTTCTATGCTAGGGAGGATGTCCTAGTTTAAGGAGGAACTCCATCAGCACCGGCGTGTAACCTACTCCTTTTGATGAATGCATCATTGAGAGGGTACTCTCTTTACGTACTTTCAGTAGCAACTCCCTTTCCTCGTAGAATTTAAATTTATTTATATGTTAGAAGTATAATCTATAAAATGACAAAACTTTAATGTTATAAAATTTGAGATTTGAAATTAATTTCTAATGAAATTTCTATAGGCCTACTCAAAATTTGGATAAAATATTTCCAAAGATATAACTTATGTGCGTTTATATCGATTTTACGACTTATGATCCACATAAAGTCTTTACACTAAAGAATCAAGGTTCTTATGAAAATATATAGAAAAGTAATTTTGCATATATACTTAACCTTAATAATTAATATTTATTTTGAAGAAAATGATATATTTGCTCAGGAGAGATTTAGTTAGAAGGGGAGAGTGAGGAATGAATTTACACATTAGTGAAGTCAAACACAACTAATAGGATGATCCCCATTCTGTCAATCAAGCAAAAGAGCAACGCGGAAATTCATCCAACGAAAGGGATGTGGGAGGGGGGGAGGAGGGGGAGGGGGAGGAGGCTAGCGGTGCTCGTCTCTTTGGAACAAATTCAAATTAGACACCTGTCACTTTTATTCTTTGCTTTCAATGTGTTCCTGTCACAATCTTCTATTATAATGATTAAAAATGATTAAGATTCTTTTTTCTTGATAATATTTAAAAGTTTATTTAGTTTGATAGAAAGACAAAATTAATTAATGCTAGAGTAATAACTATATTTATCTAAAGTTCTAACAAGTTTTGGTAACGTTTTCTTTTTACTTTCTCTTACCCTAGATATGATATAAGTATATAGAGAGAAAGTATTCGATTTTTTTTTTTGAAATCTTTAGGCTAAACGATCACTTGAGCAAAACGCTTGTATCAAAATATGTATACAAAACTTTTTGTCCAAGAGCAAAACGTTTTTCTCAATGCCAACGCACACCAATTAGGCAAAATGTTTTGTCGTTGAGCATTTTGCTCAATCGGTGTGCGTTGACATTGGACAAAACGTTCGGCCATTGAGCAAAAACTCTCAATGACAAAACATTTAGCTCAATGGCAACGCACACCGATTGAGCAAAACGCTTAATGGCAAAACATTTTTTTCATAGATGTCGAATCATGCTCAATTGTGTTTTGACACCTCGGTGTGCGTTGACCCATAGAAAAGCATTGAAAAAACAGTTTTAGGCACGATCAGTCAAAAACGTTTTGTCCAAGAGCGTTTTTTTTTACTCAATTAGTTTGCGTTCAGCCTTAGTTTCCTTCCATATTCAAGGGCCATATTTACAAAGAGGCGAACAAGGCGCGCGCCTGGGGGGGGGGGGCAAAATTTGTGAAAAACTGCTTATTTATATACGTAGGCCTATAATTTTTTTGTCGTTAAAAAACTAAAGGAACACAAGCTCTTTTTTATCGCCATAGAAGAAAAATAAAATGAAACCAAAATTGAGTTTTTCGATATTCTTCTTTTAATATTTCCACTCTTCAAGAGTGGGACAAAAAAATTAAGAAGAAACCCGATAAAAAGGTTTGAACATATAATCTTGATGAAAATAAAAGAAAAAATATCAGTTTTTAGCTTGAGTTACTTGAAGTCGATATTCACGTATCTTAAAGAAATTTTAAGCTCTAAGTATTAAAAAAAACTTTTTGTTTTTGCTAGTGTCCACTTAGGTATACTTATAAATCAATGAATAATCATTCATTAAATAATACATAAAGTACAATGAAAAGATATCAATTTGCTATATAATTTTTAACTTTGCCCATCAACCGTAGGTTGGGCAGGTAAAGTTAATGTAATCGTAAAAAAATCGAAATTTTTCTGAAGCTGCCAAAATGCGTTTTGAGGTCCCCTGAATCCATTTAAGTAGTTTTTGGAATGATGTCTGTGTGTCTGTCTGTGTGTGTGTGTGTCTGTGTGTATGTCTGTGGTAATTTTTTTCGTCAACGAAAACTCAAAAACTATTCATCCAATTGTTTTGAAATTTTGCACACATAAACTAGAGGTAAAGGCCAAGAACTGAAAAGCTTTTGGTAAACATCGGACCATCAGGGGGCGCTCTAGAGGGGGGGGCAATATTTTTTTCTTACATAACCTATAATTTTTTTTATATATTCAGAAACTAGACTTTTTCCCGAGTAAAATGAGATATAATATTTGTATCCTAATTTGTCATAAATTTGTTAAAAAATCATTTAAATTCGAAAATTATGCATAGCAACAGAGCAAAATCAAAACAAATAAACAAACGCGTTGCGTTATTTCTTTGAATAATGGGTGGGCAAAGTTGTGCGCTCGGCTTAGTCCGACCCTTTATTTATAACATCAACTTCAGATTCAGAATTCATTGAATGAATTTCAAAATTAATAAAACCTTAACACTTGGAGCAGAAAAAACGGCAATCTTGCCCCTCGCAAGTGCGCGACACCGACCCCGGGCGATTGCTCAGCTCGCCACCCCCTAAGGCCGTCACTGGTTTATTTATGCAATAAAAAGAAATGAAGATCTCAATATTTATTCTTTAAAGACAAAAGTTGTGTTCTAAATACAAATCGATAAAAATTGATTTAAATAATTATGTGAATGAAATATGTTCACTTGAACGAACGCTCAAATGATCGTCTTCCCATTGTTAAATACAAAATGTTTATAAAAGACAAAGGGCCTACAAAATTCTGTATTGAAGATGGCCAGACGATTGAAATATTTGCACAATGTAAATAAAATAAGGGCAATTTATAAAAATTTTTCATCCTCTGTAATCAGCATCAATTTCTTTGTGAAAGTTAAAAATCTGTATGGACCATTAATAAGCTCATTTATTTAAATTGCTTTGTCTGTCTGTCTTCCCCATTTTTTTTTTTTTTTTTTTTATAGTTCGAGGATTTAAAAAAAAAATTCCTCTTAGAATAATCCAGCCAAACGATATACAGGGCTAAGAGCCATCAGATTGGAAGTTCAAGCGGGACTTGAACTCCAACCCTAGTCATTTACTTCAAAACAACTCATTGTATAATGACGTACAAACACTAGCGTGCAAATAACTCACCATAAAAATATTCAAAATGCAAAATTTTGTTTTATTTTTCTAAATCCATTTTATTTTTTTTTTTTAATAGTCTTTACAAACCCGGAGGAAATACTTTAGATAGTTTAGGTATTTATTGAACTTTATTTTTATTTTTTTCGGAATCGTAAATCATTTTGACCCCTAATTGATTGGTAGCCAATTCAATTGGCAATTTTTTTCACCTGAGAGGGGATGCGAACCCACGACTCCTAGCACCATAAGCTAATGTTTTACCTTTAGCTATATCTTTCTTTAAAAGGCAATGAAATATCCAATATAGCCTATAAATAGTAATAATTTATCTTAAATTTTAAATGTTTTAAAGTTGACTTTGCGATACTAATTTAGAAACTCTCATATCATTTAAGGTTCGTTAAGGGGAAAAGCTGATAAACACACACTTTAGGAAAATTTTAGCGATAACTCTGTTAGTTGTCCTTGCCTTGGTCAACGTTACTGATAAGAGATCAAAGGTTATTCTCTAAAATAATAAAAACCTTTAGAGAGACGATTGGAGAAATCGCCACCTCAAACAACTCATCTTTGCTAAAACTTTTTTTTTTTAATGATAAAAAAAAGTATTAGAACAGCAGAATAGGAACAGTCAGATGTTATGGTTATCACGATTGAAAAATTGCACAGACATGGAATGAATTTATTAATTTGTTTTAAGAAAAAGAAATGAAATAATTATTTTCATTTTTAAACACTCAAACTATTCAATTTTTTTTTTTAACAAGACCGTGAATATGTTTTTGTTGGTGTTCTAAGCGCCCCATGTCACCCAGAAATCGAACCCAGGATCTCCAGCCTTTCCGAGGCATCATGGGCGCTTGGTCCGCCACCAAAAAACATACAGTCTTGTTAAAAAATGACTAGTTAAGTCCGAATCGACTTAAAAAAATTAAATTTCTGGAAGAGATAAATTTTTTAATTTCAATTTTAGCATTTTATTTTTTTCTTATAATCCCAGCATATTTGGTATCGAAATTAAATTAATATTCATCAGACTGCCTGATACCTGAACCCACACTACTGAGGTTATAAACAAAAATTACAAACAAAAATATATTTTTATTGTAAAAAAAAAAACAAATAAATGCTCGTGAGATGTAGTGCAGAAGTCTCTCTTGTGATAATAGTCAGGAGTTCGTTAATCTTCTAAAGCGAGGAAATTTTTTTTATATAATGTCCCAATTAATTAATTTAGAAAAATAGAGACAGTGTCTACAAAATTCGGCAATAAATAAATATTCAAACCAATATAAAGAACTTATGAAATTTATCTTACTATGACGGACGAGTGTTCTATTGCAAAAATTCTCTTTGAAGTAGTTTTTATGAAATTACATGTTTATTCTCTATCACCTTTATAATTCTTGAAATTAGTGTGCTAATTTTTACAATAAAAGAATCGGTAAAAAAAATGAAATTTACATCCAAAATGTTCTCAACATTCAATGATCATATAGAGAAATGATGATTCTTCATATTGAATTTTTCCTGAAGAAGGTTGTAGTACTCGACCGAAACATCAGCATCAGTAAAAAAAAAAAAAATGAAAGCATCAATGTAAAAAAAAAATGAGTATAGTATAAAACGAGAAATAAATTCCCCCATTCTAAAAATATCGTAAATCGTCACCCCTGTAACTTCCTTAATTTTTCAAATGCACCCCTATTATTAAATTTATAATGATATTACAATAAATTTATGAAATAATTCGGGGGTTTTATTTAGATATAAAAAACGAGAATTGATGCACTCTGACTCATTCAGGTGGTGTGGGGGGAAGTTTCCCCGAAGAGAGTTTCTCCTGTTTAACGCGTGATTCAAAGTTTGCGATTAGCCCCCCTCCCCCCGCCATCGGTTGGTGGTGGGGAAGGGTGGTTAGGCGGGGAGGCGCTAGTTGATGGCGGCCGCCGCGGGGGTTGATATTTAATTCATCACACGGCCGTTAGAGGGCAGCAAAACGCGGCTTCTCAATAATTCACTAGCGTCTTGGCGACAATACATGTGGGCGGGTGGCAAAGGGGTTTCTTCTTCTTCAAGGGGTTGCAAACAGGCTTCGGCAATCTCATCTGGGACACGTTAAGATTCAACCTCCCTCTCCTCTCTCTCTCTCTCTCTCTCTCCCTTTATCCATCGACCTTTGGGTTAAAACACGACTCAGGGGATCCATTTACAATTCATTAATAGATTCAATTATTTTGATTTAAAACATCTACTTTTGAAGTCTCTTCAATAGTATCGAAGACAATAGAGGATTGAGAATAAATTGTTTTAACTATTTTTAATGACATAAAAGAAAACTTAGATACTTCATTTATTATTATTATTATTATTTAAAATTCCTTCCGCCGACCCCGCACCGCGGGATTAATAATGGCGAGGACAGAAGAAGAAGAAGATTTAAAATTCCTAATTTGATCCCCATTTATTGTATTTATCCTAACTGCTTTCGTGTACGTAGACACCTTAAACTTTTGCCCGTAGCCATCTATCGGTATCACGTCAAGTTAGTATATCATTTCCTATCTCCTCCTGCGTTCCACCCGGTTTCTGTTATCTAAGCTAAAACTTATATACTCTATTTTAAAATTCAATAAGGAAGTCTTGAATTTTTAAACAAAGTAAATACTACTTTTCTTGAGGAATCTACAATAAGATTAAATTAACAAAATTACTAACGAAATAACTAGCCAAAAGATAATCCCTATTTAAATAAAAAAGTCAAATTGGTAGAAAAATTTTTAGTTTTAATGAAGCCATCTAAAAAGAGCTATCAAGCAATTATTCAAAACCAATTTGCCTATATTCAAGGGAACAAACGCAAACTTATTTTCGCAATGATCCTATATGAATAAAAAACTTCTCAACTTACGAGACCGGCTTTGTATTTTTGAAATTTTTATTTTATTTTGTTTAACCGAGGGGATAATTTTTCTTTCTTTGCAATTAATCTCGTTTATTTCGGGGTCGACATTTGAGAGACGGAACAAGCTCGACGGGATGACATGAAGCTGTTTGAGAAGGGAATTAAGAAATTCCAGCTCTAGCTCGGGTAACTCGTGGTCGCCATCCACGTACTCCCAAGATGGGAGCCCCTGAGTAAGCTTATTAATAAATAAGCACGCCATATGTCAGTTATTTGAGTATAACGAAGAAAAAAACATTTTTAAATGAAATATAATTTAAAAAAATTCAAATTCAAAGTTAATTTTTTTTTTATTATTAGATTGATTATTATATAAAAAACATAATTAGAATTTTAATTTCCAAAGCTCTTCCTCTATATATATCTTTTTTATTTGTTAATAAATAAATAAATAAAATTTATAAATAAATTTTTAAATTAATTTTTAATTTAAATTTATAAATAAATAAAAATTTATTATGTAATTTTATATGCTTCATTTTTTATTATCAAGAGAATTTAATCAAGGAGATATTATGGTTACTAATTTATATAATATAATATTAAATAATATAAATCCAAATGGCAATAGCATCTGATCTTCAAGATGAAATTCAACCCTTTGCTACCGAATTAATTAATTTCTGACTAGCCCAACTCTTTGACCACAGAGTGCACTTTGAAGTTCCCCAATTGCCTTTATTGCCAACAAAGCACTCGATGGCTAATTGAAAACCATTTTTATAAATAACACGCTAATTAAATCAACTCTGATTGTTTTCAACTTGAAAATTTTAATTTTAAACGAAAGAAAATAAAGAAAGATAATACAGCATTTTTCAATAAAAATTTTCGTATTGACAGGTCAATGGAAAATAGAAACTGGAAATTTTTTGTTCAAAATTTGTTTTTCTTAGTATTTTTCAAAGGGATGACGTGTAATTCAAAAGTTTAAGTTTTAATATCATTATTACAATTTTTTAAGAATATTTCCAAGCAAATTATTATCTTGAAAGATCAAAGAAGCGAAGAAAGGAGTCTTTATATTCACCTTGTTTATTATTATATTAAAACCATAATAAAATTGAAAGAGGAATGAATATCTGAGAGAGAGGCTTTTCTTTTTCTGAATAGGACTGTACCTGTTCGTTTTGATATTGTGCAGACATCCCCTTAGGGATCAGGAGAGTGACACACACACAGACACACACATATGCAAAAACATTCCTTTTCCCCGACCAATCAACACCTTGCAATATTCATATTAAAATAGCAACGATGTATAAACATCTTCCATCATATGAATATAGGCCTAAATATATCTTGCGCTGTTCACATCTATACATGAAGAAATAAATTATTATGAAAGAAAACATACATTTATCAACATAGGAATTACATTTTAATGGGCTTAATAATGAAGTTTTTTTTTTAAATCTTGAAATAGAAAATGTTACATTGAATTAGTTCTTTGATTCGTGTTAAAATGAATGAATCATTAATGTAATTAAATTATATTTATTGGCGAAGAAACGATGAAAAAATTTTATTTTTGCAATCGTTTTTCTACTGGAAGTTTTGATTAATTTAATTAGAAAAAAAGTAAGATATACATGATATAAATATTTTTTATTGAGTTCTTCCCCTAGATCTATTAAAAAAAAAAAAATTTATGCTACCAATCATATATGAAATTTATAAGAAAAAAATAGAGCTTAAGGGCGGCTACACACATAATTGCAAACTTGACAAGCATGCACGTGCAATCTTTTTGTACAAGCAAACTGTAGCGTCTGTAGGAGAATTTTGCGCAAGCATTTTAATTGCGCAAGCCGCTTGATACTCGATTGAATTTTATTTGAGCAAGCAAAACTTTCCGACATTTTCACATTTGATATTTATTTAATATAGTCTACATATAATTCATTTAAAATTTCAATTTGAATATTAATATTTATTGTATCTCTGTTTAAAGCAAGTGAGTTATTTCTTGATATCTTCGAATAAATAACCTTCTGAGTTTGACATTTTTAGGTTAATTTACGACATAAGCTATTTCTTGCACAAGCATGCTTGTGCCGGAGGGAATTTGTGTATGCTGGTACAAAAAGATGGCACATGCATGTAGTTACAAATGTAGCCGCCTTAAAACCGTAAAATCGAAGTTCGGACTTCTATGGCGAATGTAACTGATTCCAAGTAATATAGCCTTAAATATGAATGTTATTATAATACTTAGACCTATAAACGAATTTGATTTGTTTTTAATATAGCTAGATTATTTTTATACTCGTATTATTTATCCCACAGGGTTCTGGCACTTAGGAAGGTGAATGAACAATATAGTAAACTAATAAATTTTGTAATAATATATTTTTGTCGTCAATCGATTCGCTAGAAAAATATATGATTTTGAAAGAATGATTCTCTCAACTAATTCTTTGTGATTTGTATTGTTTTCTCCTGTGAATTATTAATAGCTTGATTTGTAGCAGGTGTTGCTAGGCAAGCGCAGCGTATCTTTTGGCAGAGTTTGCCTTCGGAGAGAACATTGACTTCTGAGAGGTGAGGATACAAAAGTTTATCGATAGAGAGACAAAACAACAAATGAAAATAATTAAAAGAGAAGACAATGATGAAATCTAAAACTTGTAGAATTGCCAGAGTGTTATAGAATAAATTCCTTTAGATTAAAATAACAATTAAAAAAATAACACAATGTATTTTTTTGTTTTATTATCTCCTTAGCCAGAGGCCAGATCAACATTGTAATATTTAAAAAAATTTTTCAATGAAACAATCACAAGAATATCTAAATAATTCACATTCTGATGTGTTGATGAATAACAAAAAATAATTCTTTTTTGTTTAATTAGAAAATGCTGTTTTAAATAAAAATAAATAACAAGACAAAACGAAATAGAAATTGAATATTTATTTTAAAGATATTTATTGTCTACTTAAGAGACTAGAGACTTAAAAATTTTAATTATGGAGAAACAGCCAAAGAAATTCTTCAAAATATTTAATTGAAAATTTTAGGCTCTGCGTCCCAATTGAGAATATTTGCATATAGGGGACATACATGTATTACATAAGCAGCCTAAGGGTGAGGGAGGGGTTATCAGATTTGCTTATTTTTGATGTCAATGGTGTGAGTTAATCAGTTGCTTATGTCAGTATTTTAAGTGATAAAAGGCCGTTGTACCCTAAAAAAGTCTAATATGAAAAAATGTAATGCTTATGTAGGATAAGGGTGGAGGGGTTAAGAATTTTCTTATTATTGTTGATAAGACTCCTAGCCTAAAATATTGCTTACGTAATACTTGAATGTCCTCGAAGAAGCAGGTTCATAATTTTTTTTTTTTGTAATTATTAAGTGATATCAGACACTATTTTTGTATATTTTTTTCAGAAACAAAATAAAATACTTTCATTTAGGCTATAAATAATAATTTTGTCCAAGTGGGACTGGAGTTCGTAGTCAATCATTAAAATTGTTAGTAAATAGTCATCAATTAGGCTAATAAGGATCGCACTGTAAAAAAAAAATATATGAATTTTCAAACGTTTTTCATAATGTAGAGATGCAAACAAAATTCCGTGAGCCATGAGAAAAAAAGTTATGTGATTGCTTAAAAGGTAATAAGACAATATCTTTTGCGGGTTCCTATATTTTTGAATAAATGATAAATTTATTCATGTATAATTTTTGTTTAAATCTTTCAAATTACTAATGGGACAATTATACTCTAATAGGCTGGAGTAGTAGAAGAGAGGCGCTTTTTTTTTATAGGAAATGCAGTTAAAAGAAAGAGTGAGGGAGAGAGAGCCACCTGCGGAGTCTGCTTTGCATCCACTAGGTTATAAAATCTAATAAAAATATAATGTATTATTATAGTCTGTGCCTGTATATTCAGACGGAGTAAATGGGAGAGATGCTATCTATGGTAACAGACAGAAAACAGGAGGCCAGGTGTGCCTGGCGCAGATCATCATCATATGAGTGGGAGGTGCCAGGTCCCCCCCCCACTCCTCTTTTTTCCCCTTCGTTGGCCTCAAATTTTAGCCATTTCTCTTCTTCTTGAGTTGCTCACGTGAAAGAAGAAACATTTCTTTTGATCCTTCATGTTGAATTCTATCCAAAAACTAATCAGGAACTTTTTTTTTTCTTTTATTATGAAATTAAAACCTAATTGAAGTGTCAGAGAAAAATTTGTTTATATAGTTAATATGTTTAACGGAAAAGATTTTTTCTTTTAATTTGATTGATCTTTATTTCCATTTTAGCTGAGTATTCGATGCAAAATTGATATTCGTGAAATTATTAATTCATTTTTTTGACTTTTTTTTTTAAAGGTCTTTTTCGGCATCTAAGGCTATTTAGACCCTATCCCTATTTATTTCAAATGATTTGTAGTCAATTCAAATGAAATAAATTTTTCTCGCTTGGGACGGGAAGCGAACCCAGGACCCCGGCGCGAGAAGCTAATCTTCTCTCTGAGCCACGGGTCACGGGCTTTTTTACACTTTAATAGCCTATATTTACTAAATCGCTTGCTGAATGCAATTGGTGGCACAACTAAAAAAAAGTAAATAATGAGAAAAAAACACTAAAAACGTTTTTATTATAATTATTCATAGTTTATTTAAAGTCCAGGCCCGTAGTCAGGGATTTATTTGCGGGAGAGAGGGAGGGAGGGGGGAGGAGCTAAAAATTTGGAGTTTATTATAATTTTGTTCTATGATATTTATTTAAAAAGAGAATAACGTCTCACTAATGGACTTATTTCACATTATACACTCATATAATAAGCAAAAAATTTTAAAATTTTGACAATAGGGGGGGGGGCAAATCCATGATTTAAAAAATCCAATTTACCACTATCTTAGGTTTACTTATAGATATCCAGATAGAAACAAATGTGTCCCCATTGGGGGGCCGGGGGCCCCCCCCCCCAAAAAAAAAAATCCGTCATATAACTATTAAATAATAAATTAATTTGAAAAGAAATAAATTTTAATTAGTTAATATCATCATTTAATTATAAAAATTAAATATTGTGAAAAAGCACATAAGTATTCTTCGGCCGATTTTATTTAAAAACTTATTTTCGCCCCTCAACCAAAATATTAATATTAATCTTTAAAAATACACTTATATAATATTAACTAAAATTGTAAGTTAACATTGGAATTTAATTCCAAAGCTCACGGAGACTGCAGGTGCTAAGTTAGTAATAGGAGTAGGACTCCGCCCTCACTCAATTCATTCACCTGTCCGACCTTGAGCCCCTCCCACCTGCGTCGATTGGCCGTCTCTTGAAAGCTTCCTCTCCAATCATTTTTCAATGAGTGAACGTTTCCAATGACGTCATTTCAGGGAAAATGAAGTACAAATAAAAGTCGAGGAAAAAAAAGATTATTTTACACTTTGCATGTATCGGGTTAAATAGTTAATTTGAATTCTATTGTATTTAAAAATACAAAAAAAAAGAGAAAGTAAAAATGGATTTTATCTCATTATACCCTCTTGCAAGCAGACTTGGCGCTTGTTCTGAATTAAGTCAAGGGCAAATATTATGTGCAATCATATAAAGGGATTAAAAAAAAAATTGAGCCAGTACACTAAAGGTCCCAGAGGGGAGGGGGGAGAAGCTCCCTCTTTGATCAGAAAATAATATTAATAGGTTATTATGATTTTATTCATACAAAAATTTTTTTTTAATGCTAATTTAAATCCGAAATTAAAATATTAATAAATAATTATTACCCACTCTACATTTCCATCCTTTAATAAGCCAAGGCCTCTCCGTCTTTCCTATACAAAAAATTTCGGACCCCTCTTGAAAAAATCCTGGTACCGCCACCGATCCAGTACAAAAACAACCTAGTTTTAAAATACTGTATGGGCTTAAAAAATTCCATTGCAACTGGAAGATGAGTAACACAAAAAACTATTCAATAATCAATTTTGTAATTAATTACTCCGAACTTCAAAAAGCTACTTTAGGTGGTTGCTTTGACAATTTGGGGTCCGCTATAGACGAGTTCTGGGAGTCTAGGAAAAAGAATACTTGCTAAGTACTCCTTATTAAAATAAAAATTAATTATTACTTATTAATTTTAAACTGGTAACCGTTGGCTCTAGTTGAAACATTATGATTTAATAGGAGAATTAAATGCAAGTAAGATAACACAAGGTTTTTTGTTTCAATAATTTATTTGACACTTTATACGTATTTCGACACAAGATGTACCATCTTATCATCAAATCGTATAAAGTGTTAAATAAATTATTGAAACAAAAACCTTGTGTTTCTTTGATGATAAGATGGTACATTTGTGTCGAAATACGTATAAAGTGTTAAATAAATTATTGAAACAAAAAAACCTTGTGTTATCTTAAGGCCGTTTCACACGTGGGTTTTCAGGTTACATTGTATGCGATATGACGTCACTGCAAGCAGAGCCAGCAGTGTGATGCACTCACACGAGACATGCAGACAGCAATAAAACTTGAACTGTCAAAAATTATAATAATACGTATTAATATATTCACACGTCTCAAAGGGAGGGGCTTATTCAAACATGATGAGTTTGGAATTCTAAGGTTGGCGGAAATGACCAAATGTTGCCTTCTGGTGGTCCCCTTTTTTTTTATATAAAATATTTTAATAAAACGTAAGCTGACAAAATCAAATAACCTCACTTTTTGGTTAAAGTCAGCCATGTTGGATGACGTGAAAAATCCGACTCTGTGATTGGTCGATGCATGGGTTTGGATAAAAGGCATGCAAAAAAAAAAAAATGTGCAATCAGCCAAAAATCCATGCAATCAGACGATAGGGTCATAAATGACGTCATATCGCATGCGATATAACAAGAAAACTCTCCGTGTGAAGCGGCCTTTACTTGCATTTAATACTTCTAGCTATTAATTATAACTTATCTATGCACAAATCAAATTTTTTTTCAACCTTTATAAAGAAGAGATAACAAATTCATAAAATTCTCCTTTGTCAATATAAATTCAGGATTTCAAAAATATAATTTTCATAGGAAGATAAAAGTTTCATCAGAGCAATTGAATTAGAACGAGATCATTTGTAAATATGGAGAGAGGGAGATGGCCTTAATTCAACACACAAGCCAATTTGTCACTAAATGAATGTGCGTCACTTTAATTATTTTAACCCATTTTAAAATACAAAAACAACACATACATATACTATACGCCACCTACTTAAAATATATAATTTTGAATTTAAATTCAATCTTTGAAAAGGGAAGAACGATAAAAGTCGAATTGCTTTGAAATTATTAAAACATTTTTGCAACAACGTTGTATAAAATTTGTTTATAAAGCTGCTTGTAACAGTTTTATCATCTCTTTTACTATTAAAATTAAAAAATAAATAAACTCTATTGGTGGATTAAAATTTAAAATTAATACAACTGTTGAAATATAATTTTTTTTTAATTAAAATTTTCGTTGCCAAATTTTATTTTAAAGTGGAAATAAATTTCAAAGGTTATTTATTAAATTATAGGGAGATTTTTAGCAGGTAAATATTCTATCCATTGCATAAGAATATTTTTTTTTCAACTAAACTACTTCGTATATAAGTATTTATATTCACAAAGAAAACCTCGGGGTCAAATATCTGGGGTTAAACAATACTTGGCTTTGCTCAGGGCCGGCCTAAGGCGTGTGCGATGTGTGCGGTGGCACACGTGCGGTTTTCTGGAGGTACCGAAAAGGGTGAAAATAATAAAAAACTTAAATTCTTACATAGTATAAATTTAAGTATTATGGACTTTCCAATGGAAATTAAATTTGTATAACTTTTGTTTAACAAGTAAAATGTAATAAATATACGCTTCAATCGCTCCTCTTTGTTGTTTTGACAAATGAACAGTTTATAGTTGTAGATAAGTGAAAGTGTCACAAAACTCATATTTCAATGTAATTTAAATATTTTTACTGAGTATTAAATCAAATAAAGATTTTTTTATAATTAAAAAACGGGTTTTTTATATTTCTTAAAAAAATCAGGTCCAATATGTTTTACTCATCAACTCTCATTGTAAGGGGCGTTAAAGTTCATCCTTATATGGTACACACAGGCTTTGTTTAATAACTAAAATTTCGGTGGTTAACTAATCTCTCCTTCATCCGCAGGCCAGATATTTAATTTCTCTATTTGTTTTCATTAAACAGTGATGTGTGTTGAAAATTTTGAATGATACAATTAAGAATAAATTGCGGGCAAGAAGGTGGATTAGATTAATAAGTTTAAGTAAAAATTTATTTGTTTATAAATTAAAATTAAATATACAAATTAAACACTAGGTTTTGTTTCAAAGGTTTTATTAATTAAAAAATTAACACTTGATACGTATTTCGACAATTCCTTGTCATCATCAGAAGTGATTACATTCTAATGATGACAAGGAATTGTCGAAATACGTATCAAGTGTTAATTTTTTAATTAATAAAACCTTTGAAACAAATAACCTTAGAATGTAATCACTTCTGATGATGACAAGGAATTGTCGAAATACGTATCAAGTGTTAATTTTTTAATTAATAAAACCTTTGAAACAAATAACCTAGTGTTTAATTTGTATATTTAATTTTAATTTACAAAATGTTTCAACGAGAACCAACGGTCGAAAGTTTAAATCTTATTTGTTTATAGCTAATTTGCTGTAAAAATGAATAATCTTTTTATTTACAATTAACTTTTCACAAAACCAGTAAGGTAAATTAAACACATATACTGTAGGTCCTATACTGTATATATTCCCGTCATTTCATTTACTTTCTCTTCCCTTGGTAGATTTTTTTTCTCAACAACAATATCATCTATTCCTTCAGCTGTTCCCTAAAAAAGTGGCAACAATAAGATATGTGTAAATAAGTTCATAATAAATAGTCCAAAAATCATAACAGAAAGATTATGCATAATTAAAACTCTATAACAAACAATAGGCTCTAAAGATTAGGTGGATTAGATTTTCTTTCAATCGTTTTGCAATCAACCTCACATTAAATAAAATAAATGCAGTCACGGGAAAAAAACAATGTAACCAAATGTTAGTCTTTTTCTGTCGCCGCAATAAATTATCGGCAAAAATAAAAAATCAGCTCGTGACAAAATCTGTTCTAAAGTAGAGAAATAGAAAAAAGGATCGGTCTAACGCCTGTTGGAAATATAGAAAAAAGGGACAGACATATAAAGAACAGAAGGAGTGCCTGTCCCAGCTCGGGCAGCTCGTGGTCGCCATTCACGTACCCACAAGATGTGGGCCCCTGATTTTTCTTACTAATCAAGCTTTTATATTACATTCTAATATAATCAAGAGCATAAAAAATAATTCATTAATGATAAAAAATGAGGGGGGGAAAGAATTTAGAAGTTCTATAAATAAAACTTTGCGTTATCTATACTCAAGCTCTTAAGTGTTAAGAAGTCATATGAAATAGTATTCAAATTAGGGACAATTTCTTCAATAAAAGAAACCTATTTCTCTCTCTCTCTCTCTTAGTGTGTGCTGATTAATCTAGATTTATATTTGTAAAACGGTTAATGAATGAGGTGAGTCGGTTTTGCCGGGAGGGTGGTGACGTCACATCCCGGATGAACGAACAATCTGGTACCCAACATTAGTATGTGTGAGTGTCTCTGTGTGTAGGGATTTCGCTATCGCCAACGACGACGACAAAAAAGAACGAAACGAAAAAAAAAGAAGAGCGGATTTCTCGTTCTTTTTGGCATGGACCACCATCAATAAATCCCTCCTCGCGACGGCATTTATCTACCGATAAAACTTGTTTACGCTGTCATTTTTACCGGCGGCCTCTAATAAAAACGCATACTCTGTAGAGAGCCACACACACATTTATATTCAATTGCATTCGATGAGATTAACGCTTTATTTAAAAAAAAAAAAAATATGAAACCCCTGATGATGATGATGATGCAATAGAAAACAGGTGTGATAGAAAAAAAAATTATAGATCAAAAGAATCCGCTGATTAAGTTAATTCAGTTAATCATTAATAAACATCGCATTGTATAATAATTATCATAAAGCGAGATGATCATAATCAAAAAGAATTATCCTAATGAAAGTGACATTGGCATCCGAGATCTTTGAGAAAAAATTTTTTTTTAGCGCACCTTTAATCAAATAAAGGAAGTAGATAAATTATACCAATTAGAATTCCGAGTAGTTTAATAAACTAAGACCTTGAAATTTAAAGATTCATTAAAGTCATATTATATAAAGCTCAAGCTTAAAATTGCTCTTTCACTATAATTAATAGATTTTTGTAATAAATATTCACCCTCTCGCCAGATATGGAATCTGATGGAATAAGATAATATCTTAGATAATGATCTTTTAGTCATTTAATAAACAATAAATTATGAAAGGTAAGATAATTAAATTTAAAATTAATTAAAACGTCAGATGCTTATTTTTAATAATAATTATTTAATAAATTTTTATAATAATTATTATAATAATTATATTTGTTTTTATTAATTATATTATATTATTATAATTATAATAATTTTTATAATAATTATTTAATAAATAAGCATATGACGTTTTAATTAATTTTAAATTTAATTATCTTACCTTTCATCATGTAGGCCTACACGTCAGAAATAGAGGGATATATTCAACATAAACAATAAATTAATCTATTGACATATTCTTATAGAAATTTAACGTTCTACAAAAAAAGGGTCTTTTGATTTTTGGGTTACTCTACTGGTACTATATTATACAAATAACGGTTATCATATAAAGTTTTATATGGCCTAAGTTGCAGAAAAGACTGCATGCATGTGTGTGTGAATGGGAAAAAAGTGTATTTAAAAAAAAAAAAAATTATTTTATTAAAAAAAATTAAAATTAAATATACAAATTATATACTGGGCTATATGTTATTATTTATAAATTAACACGTAGTGTGTCTAATAATTTGTGTATTTAATAAAAAATTTCAACGAAAACCTACGGTCAAATGTTTAATTTTTATTTATTTTTATAATTTTTTTTAGAGTAAAACCTATCTATAATTTTCTTTTGCTTGGTTTCATTCCCCACATATACCGACCATTTATAATTTTTTTTTTTTTTTTTTTTTAATTTAATATTATAAACAAGATTTAAAAAATGCATCAAAAGCTAGTGAAGAAAATAAATAATTAATGATTTCCATCTTAAAGTAAACAGGAAAAGATTAAATTTAAACTGGGCTTTAATTTATTAATATTTCCAAGATGGCATTTTTTTTTGTTTGGATCTGCAAATTTAAGACTGGTATTTGAGTCCAGGTGCTAACTGAAACCACCTCCTCTGCTCCGTAGTTTACGATCATTTTTTTTGTGGACTGCTGAGGGTTGTTTTGGTCCTGGAAGCTGTTCCAAGGGGAGGCGGTTACGTTTTTGGTGATCTTTCTTAGAAGTGGCATGGGTTCGCTTTATGGCCCATCGGTGTGCCCAAAATAGCAAACCATGTCCTAAATGTAGCCTGATGGAGGGAAAGGCCCAAGAGGAGAACCCTGTGGCTTCCTTTGATCCAGAAAGCCCTTGTTCTGTTTGGACACCCATTTAGATTCATTAATGAAATCATAATTATGCCCTTGCTTCTACTTATTTTGTAAAAAAAAAAAAAAAATTACAGTAAAACATTAAAAAAAACAACAGTATAAATAACAGTCTAAATTCTGGTCGCCATCAAAGAAATATTGATGCACAGTTTTTTTTTTTTTTTTTAACATTCACTCTTTTTTCTCATTCACATTTCATATTAATTGACATCACTAATTTACTTATTAATAGACTGGAAAATCGAACCAAAAAAATTATTAAATTTTGTAAAATATTTTTTAAATAAATTAATAAAACGTACCTTTTTTACTATTTTTAAACTATTATATTAAACATTTCAAATTGCCTTCATTTTATTTAATCACTATCTCTAATTTATATAACTCTTTATAATTAGGCTATTTTACTGTCCGTGACCTTTGGTACTAAATTTTGATCAAAGTAGGCTATCTATCGACTCCTCCCCTCTTAGTATGAATAGAGGAGGAGGTGGGGGCACTTCCGTTTTCTTAATTAATTACCCGTAATTAGTCCCCTTCCCTCATTTAGCTCCACCCCAGGCTATGTTTTATTCAACGCGGCATTTGCACACCGACTTACCATGGGGGGTGGATAACTTTACTCGTCAATTTGAATTTGTACATTTCAGGTATTTTACTTAATTCTTAATTACTGAGATAAAAAAGTTAAAGCCGAATATTAATACATTATCCAATAAATAAATTAAAATTAAAAATAAATTAAAATATAATATATGAAGTGTACTATACTATAATTAATAAGTCAACAATTCGAGAAAAGACGTTTCAAAGTTTTATAAACATATACAGTAGAACCTCGATAAGTTAAACCTCGCTAAGTTCAAAATCTCCGTAACTTAAAAATTTTTTCAATTCCCTTCCCTTGAAAGCGTAAAACCTCTATTACTTAAAGAACAAAACCTCTGTAACTTAAACAAATATTTTGAGCATAGCCCTCGATAACTTAAAATAATATTTTGGTGACCTCTATAACTTAAAGTATTTCTTTACATATCATCGAAAAAATAGTTAATGCAGAAAATCAAAAATACATGAAGCAGAAAAAATTACTGATTTTTTTGTAAATAAATAAATCTATTAATTTAATTAATATTTAACTAAACTATTCTAAATAAACAAATAGATCAAACGAAATTCCTTTTCACTCACGTGCCCAAAGTCAATAAACCTCGGTACGTTAAAAATTATATTCAATAACCTCTCTAACTTCAACTCTCGATAAGTAAAAAACTCGATAACTCAAATTTCTAACCGTTTCCCTTGAACTTTAACTTATCGAGGTTCTACTGTATTTTTAAACAGCCGGGCAACAAATGAATAGACTAAAATCAATATCAAAGAATGGAAATATATTTTTGACACTTTAGCACTCAAAAGAGAAGACCTTTTAACAACGTTTGGTATACCATATAGGCTTAACTCAAAAATTGAATTTTCGGACTTTCGCCACTATGATTCTCAGCAGGGGATATGTTAATAGGAACTATATATGGAGATAAAGTACTATTCGTTTCATGCCAAAAATTAGATGTCGAGATTTTGATGGATATATACGATTTGAAGTTCCCTGAGTCCAAAAAAGTGGTTTTCGCTCTGTCTGTCTGTCTGTGTGTGTTCAATTTAAACCATGAAGAAATTGAGCTAGAAAATTGAAATTTTATATTTAAATTTAACACCTTCCTGAGGCGTGAAATTAAGCTTTTGATCAAAATCAGCCAAAAATTACTAGTACTTTACTGATGTATTTTTTCGTTTTTTTTTTTTTTCAAAATTCGCTCCAACGCTCTCAAAATTGTTTGAAGCACACAGTTCAATAGCTAGAAACGAACGCAGGAGGAGGAGTTAGAGAGATAGGTAATAATGTAACTTCACGGGGTGCCGGTAGATGTATGGCTACGGACAGAGGCCGATTGGGTTTGAGGTGTGTCTCTTCGTGCAAGGAAGCACCTCGGGTAAATAAACGGGGATCCCGATAGGAATTTCAAATAATAATATATCCACGGAAACTAAATATAATTTCGACACAAAAAAAATCTGGTGCAACCAGTCCCACCAGATTTTTTTATTCAAGTTTGATTCTCTGTGAGTGACCATTTTGTTAGGCCCTCTTTTAATGTCATCGTGGCGAAAATCGAGGGAAATATCGTATGCGAATTGCATAATTCTCAAAGAAACAATGCAACCATCTTGAAAGCCAAGTATCGCTGGTTGTCTATCGCCTGGGATGTTATCATTTAGAAAACTTCAAATTCCAAGCGATCACAAAATAAATTCAATTAATTACTCTTTTAAAGGATCTGGGTGAGAATTTTTCAAATTCTCAACAATGACAAAAATTATACAGGTATACGAATAAGTAACATTAAGAGGGCAAAATTTGAAAGGGTGGCCGTATCTTACTTACACAGTGTGTCTTTGGAATTTTTTTTTTCTTTATATGTCAATGTCCCTCTTATTCTAATTCCAACGCTGCGAACAAATTATTTCAAGAACAAAAAAAAACTGTAAGCTCTGACTTGATATTTATTCAAGCTAGCAGCTAATCTCGCATGTTACATGAAGGAGAATTAATTTTTTAATTGCCAAAAAGAACTTATTAGTGAAGTGAGAGAAGTAAGATGTTTACTTTTTTGTTTGAAAATCTTTTTAGTCTCTTTATGTAAATTTCCCCATGAGACACCAGACAGACCGACATTCAATAGATCCCTCCCTCCCTTTGAATCCCTCACATTTGGCCTTAGATTATAGCTACTGCATTGGCAATTTTTTCCGCTCGATGTATTCGTTACGTATTTGTTTTACGATATTTTATTGTATTGTATAGATTATCACCTTCTCACCCCCCACCAATCTCCCCCCCCCACTCTCACACTTTGTTGAATGTATATACAGGAAATTTCAAACTTGAAATCTCTCAATTTCTATTCGATATCGAATTTTATTGACCGACTTGGAACGGAAATGATGATCGGCTCTCATAAAAGAGTGATTTTTGCGAGATGATAAATGATACCTATATAATGGATTGCGAATAAAAATATTATATTTCACCCGCTATAAGCTACGCTATTATATAAATCTATAGTACCGATATTACCTTTAATTGAAATATTTTATTCTAAATAGTTCTATTATTCATATTTTTAAAAAATTTATTTCTTTAAAAAAATAATTTTATAAAATATAAGGCCTATAAAAGTGTACAGTATAATTGTATTATAATTTCCTTAAAAAAAAAATAGATATTCAATATTTAATTAGAATAAATTAGTAGTCCTTCGAGGTAAAAAAAATACAGTTGTATAAAAAATTTAACAGAAAGAAATGTACACGTTTAGAAACCTTATAATTTGAATTAGCTTATTTAAAAGTAAATCCATATGACGTCAGATGCAGAGAAGTATTGCATTTTATTAAATTTTTCTTTCACTTTTTTAGAAAAACATCTCATATTAAATCATTTTGATTTTTTAATTAATTATTTTTTTGTTCACTCTTTATAAGCACAACATTTAGGCAATAAATTCTGTCATCTTCAGGTCTCTCAAAGCTTGCTTGTCTTATAATTTATGTGTGGATCTGAAGAACGTACAGTGAGGGACAATATTAAGTCCCACCCATGCGTTTTCTACTTGTGATTATTTCATTGTTTTTATAAAATAAAATGAAAATTTTTATTGGGTTTTTTCTAGGTTTGAACCATGAAAGTTTCTATCAAAAAATATATATTTTTTTTAAAAACAATAAAATATTCACAAGTAGAAAACGCATAGGTGGGACTTAATATTGTCCCTCACTGTACAATTTGATGCCGAACATTTTTTTGTTTTTTAATATTGGTAAAAGTAAAATAAAATTGTTTTTTTTTTTTTTTGTTGTCTTTTTCGGCATCTTATGTCATAAAGACTTTAACGATAGTTATTATTTAAATACATATAATATTTGGGGGTCCAGGCACATTTATTTATACTATTTGGAATCTAAATGATTAAATAAATATTCATAGGACTGCTTGAGATCTGAACCCGCATTCCTTCTTTGGCTTTAAGATTATCAAAATTGGTCAATATCTCAAACCTCTCGGTCACGGAGGGGGGAGGGAATTACCGTTTTATAACAATGGCTGATTCAATAATATCATTTAATAAAAGTGAAGGTTTATGTGTATCATTATACGATCCCGAACAGTCAACTAAATTTTAAATAAATTAAAAAATATCGGTCTTTTTACACATTTTGAAGTTATTTTTCCAAATTTATTTTAATCAATAAAAGACACAAATCAGTGACCATTAGAACAGAAAAAAAAATTAGTGCCTCTCCTCTAAAAAAAAATGTGCAATTTTTTAATTTAAAACTTTCTAGTAGAGTATTGTTAAACGAACAAAATTTCTTTTTATTAAATAACATTTTTCACTTAGTTATTCGTAAAATAAAAGTGTTATGTCTAAACTACGAATTAAATTTATTATGAATTGATATCATATAGATTGTACATATATAATATTAAATAAATTTTTAATTTCCATCGAGATTTAACATAATAAATCAATTGGGAATTGTGGAGTGGCTGTCCCCCCAGACCACTGATCAGTTCAGGTATGCCAATCTAGTCCTATAGTTTATAATCACATGCAGCAACATAGTTGATACTTTACACACATTCATACATATGGGCAAACATGAAGGGCGCACATTTAAAGCCCAATGCTATTGCTAATAAATTACAGCCGCCCTCGAATACATATTCATATATGTATATATATATTTATATAGATATGAAGAGAGGTATGGGTGTAGGGGGAGGTTTTCGCGCCAATGCCACCGTTGAAACAATCTCGCCGCATTTCAAACATGTTTCACTGATTTGAGTTTAGCAATAAAACATGTACTCACCCTCATCCCACCCGTTGGTTATTTCATTGCAGACACACAGACATAGACACCCCTCCTGTGCATCCATCCATTCCTATGGGGCTTGTTTATGTAGTAGCAGCAATAGTGCACGTGCAACAGCAACAACAACAGTAACACAACAACAACATCAACACACCTTTCCAATCTGCTCTGATTTTTAACAATCAATGTATATCGTCAAATATCATCCGGATTGAAAATATCTAGAAATAATATTATTTGGATAAACAGAAGGGGAACTCTCTCTCTCCCTCCATACTAAAATAATAATATTAATGTAGAGGAAAAATTAACAAATTTTCTATAACTTTTTAAGAAGTTGCTGATCCATTAAAATTTTTTATTATAAATAACCAGAGAGATGAAATTTTTAGAATATTCGATTTCTTCCTAGTCTTAGACCATTTCCAACAGTAGTAGGCTGTGGCAATCAGGTCTAATTTATTTAAGAACTTTTCCAGCATCTCAGGTCATTTAGACCTCATCCTAGAGCCCTGCACGGGCCGATCTTTCTTGGCCCGGACCGGCCCGTGTCCGTATTTTCTTTTGACTTCCCGCCCGTACCCGGCCCGTAATTTTTTACCATTCTTCAGGCCCGCCCGAGCCCGCCCGGAATTTTTCCAAACCCGCCCATACCCGCCCGAGATTTAGTGAATGAATCAACGAATGTCTTGCAATTTTTAAATAAAATTTCATTTCCATGCCCGTCCGCCCGAACCCGTTTATTTAGAATTGCTACCCGCCCGTACCCGCCCGTAATTTTTTCATGGCCTCCAAAGCCCGCCCGGCCCGCGGGCCGGGCGGGCGGGTAACGGGCCTACGGGCCTACCCGTACCCGTGCAGGGCTCTACCTCATCCCTATTTATTTCAAATGATTGGTAGCCAATTCAAATGAAATAAATTTTTCTTACTTGGTACGGGAAGCGAACCCGGGACCTTAAGCACGCGAAGCTAATGTCTTCTCTCTGACCATGGGTCCCGGGCAAAATTAGACCTTAAAAATGACCAAATTTATATGTAATATTATAATAATATAGAATATATCATCAATTCCATTCTAAAGATCAGATAGAAGTTAGGTATCAGGTAATGTCTTAAATTTATTGATATTAATGAATTTTACAGTATAGTAATATGAAATGAAAAGCAAGATTTTTTAAATTTTCTATAAGCTTATATTGTTCTTTTCTATAGTGAAGTAGGCTAAAAGATACAAAGAAATGAAAATATTTTTTGCTCGAGATCCTTGGCTCAGAGAGAAGACACTAGCTTCTCGTGCCTAGGGTTCCGGGTTCGCATCCCGTCCCAAGGGAGAAAAATTTATTTCATTTGAATTGACTACCAATCATTTGACATAAATAGGGATGGGCTCTAAATGACCTGAGATGCCGAAAAAGTCCTTAAACAAATTTAAAAAAAAAAGATTTTTTTTTTAAATTTTCGTCATCGGAATCTATTGTATTTGGACTTATTGTTAAATAAATCAATAAACAATAAAATTTTATTTCAATTTTTAGTTCATTTTGCTTGTATATGCCTATTAGTTCATTTAAAATATTAGTACTAGCTTTGGGCATACAAATTTGTTAATATTTTTTTTTTTTTTATTCTGCTTTGACGACAAAAGAAAATTATGTATCGATGATTTCCCAGAAAGTCAGAAAAAGTAGTAAAGTTGGCCATAACATAGTAACATCGAAAGAGTCTGATCAATTGTCAAAAATTAAAAAAAAAAAAAAAGATAGTTCGCCAGCCGCGAAATCATGGAGGTCCTGGTTCGACTCTAACGGGCGCAAATGTCCAATAAAACCCAACCTCATCTCGCAAACTTGCTATCTTAAATGATATATTGACTGGCTTATTGACAGTCTCTTTGAGCGTTGTTTAAAAAAAAATTCCATCATTTTTTCAAAAAAAAGCTCTACTTAATATTTATTTAAAAAAAGTAAAATAAATTTTTCAAAGGAAAACCAAAAGAAAAAAAAATCCTTTAAGTTATTAGATTCACCTTAACTGCACTTTTGATGAGATCGAGTGTAAATAAAAAATTTTAAAATGCCTATTTTTAAAGATTTTGTAAAGAGAACGTAAAGTGAATAATTATATTGAAATGTTTAGGAATGAGGCTAATTTGTCAATAAAAAAGTTTGATTAATTGCCAAAACATAAAAGATGAGAATTTATTTATCTGCATTCATATATATAGAAGAGCTAGAAAACCTTGACTCGGGTAATTCGTATTCGCCATCTACATACTCATAAGAGGTGAGTGTATCAGTACATCACCTTAAATAAA
Source organism: Euborellia annulipes (assembly GCA_023213315.1). Lineage (NCBI taxonomy): Eukaryota > Metazoa > Arthropoda > Insecta > Dermaptera > Anisolabididae > Euborellia > Euborellia annulipes. Next base: position 54,505 of record JAKCPI010012623.1, read on the forward strand.
GGAATTTCTTTTCTCATGAGTCAGATGAACGTTTTCTTAGTCAGCTCTGACCGTTCGCCCACTCAAATGATTCACATCTATATTATTGCTGACACACGGGTAAAATAGTACATTTTCAATATTGGCAATATCATTTTTAAATTGATTAAATTCGATGAAGGAGTCGACTGCTGGGGGGAGTGATTGGTTTGCATGCAGGTGGTTTCGAAAGGGTCTCAGGTGTGTTGGAGCCAAGTTCCATATTGGTGATTTTGATTGCTTCCTTCTCCTCAATGGAAATGAGATGAAAATGAGAGGGAAAGAGATCTCAGCCACCCTCAGACCTGCGGCCGTCTCACCAACAAGAAATACCCTTCCGTTTGTTTATTATTTCAATATACATACACTTATATAGCTGTTTTTTTTTATTTTATATTTTCTTATTTAATTAAAGGTAAAAGAAACGGAATTTGTTTGCAATAATAAATTTATTACTAAACATATGGAAATTACTTTTTCATTGTTTTTAGCAAAGCCAACTAATAATTCATTTTATAATTTCTTTCTGAAATTATTCACAAAGCAACGGCCATCTTTTTTGATGACTGACTGATGTTTTCAGACTAGTTAGTCATCCCATTAAGTTAAGGTACTGGTCCAGGGGCTCGGGGAGCCGTGAGAACCATCTAGTTCTCCTCTCCCATCCTGACCTGAGATTCCTGTCACAGACACAGACACATCTGTGTGACAATGCGATGCTGTGTCGCTCGCTGGCTTGAAGGGCGGACGGAGACAGTCGCCAAGGTGCATTAGTTAAATTAGGCCATAAAAATAACTAGAGTATACGGGCCATTAGCCTAAGTGGGAGTAATTGAATTAAAGCCTAGCCAGGATATCTGAGGGCCTCAGTGAGGAGTCTCTGTATGGCTGGTCAAAGCCCAATTGTCATGCTGACATGCAGGGTCAGGAGAGGAGTTGCCCTCGTTTCCTATCAAAGATCTCTTAATTCTGAAAAATTATATATTATTCTATCAAAGGATTTTTTAGCAAGGCCGGTGCCAAAAAAAGGTACAAAAAATAGGTCCCAACCTGATAGCTAGAGTCTTAAATATATGGTATAGTATAATGTGTATAGTGAAATAATTTTAATGCCTGAAAAGGTAAAACGTAAAATCTGGTACAGATGATTTTATTTTATCTTTTGAAATTCAAAATTATCTCATCACATACCATATACTATACCATATTTTTAAGGCTCTAGCTATCAGGTGGAGACTCAATTGTGGCGCTCACTGTACCTATATATGCAATCTTCTTCTTCTTCTTTCTTAGCCTTATTCACGCATTGCGGGGTCGGCGAAATTTTTGCGACCGGAATAAATAGAACAGGCAGTCTGACGCCTGTTGAAAATATAGAAGGAAGGGACAGACATATAAAGAACAAAGGGACTGCCAGTCCCAGCTCGGGTAGCTCGTGGTCGCCATCCACGTACCCACAAGATGTGGGCCCCTGAGCAATTACCTATATATGCAATGGCCTCAAGTATTTTACTCATAATACAATATTCCTAGTTTTTTTTTTTTTTTTTAATTGAGGAGTGTCTGTCTTTCATGCTCCATTTTACCAACTACCCGTGTAATTTTCAGATAAAATTTTGCACTCTTGTAGAAGACATCATGGACAGTCCGGGAAAAATACTCGTGTACTCAAAAGAGAGAGAGGGCTGCAAATTGAGCCTAATTAAATTTTCTTTGATCTTCATAGGAATTTATAGATCGGTATTTATAAAACACATTAAATAAAAGAGCGTATATATTTCTTAATGATCCAGATATGTATATTTATATTAATTATCTGAAAAATTGCGAGACATGATTAAGGCGAAGCCGCCCTCCTGGGTAGGCGGATGAAGCGGCTAGTTATTTAATATTTATATTTATTTATTTTTTTAAATTTACAAAGGACTTCAAGCAGCCAGTACACCTTTTCCCGTCCAAGATTGTTCTCTTTTTTCTTTCTTCACTCCACTTTCTTCCTCTTCTCTATTCTTTTCTTCCAAGCTTCTTCCTTTTCCCTCCATTCTTTTTTTTTTTTAATGTCATTATATAAGTTGATTTTTTTTTTTTTAGAAAATTAAATGTTTTCATAATGGTTACTCGCTAAAAATTATCAGCCAAAAGATTTTTAACACTAGCTCTCTTGTAATTTGGGCATTCAACTAATAGTCTATATGTTTGATGTTCGATACACATTGACAAGAGCTACAAATTGATTCGAAGGCGGATGGCGCGGCTGGTTATATAATATTTATATTGATAACAAATGATATATATCATATGTTGGTCCATGAAGTAATCATATAAAAACATAAACGAATATTTTTAATTCAAATAAACGAAAAAGTTTGGTACCGCCGAGAGTTGCACCACGGATCTGCACTCAGCAGCGGTACTGTGGTTCAGTAGTAGCCAAGTACATTCTAAGTAGGTCTACATATCAGAAACTCTTGGGGGTACCTACCTTTTTCGCTTATTTGAATTAATAAATATTCAGTTAAGTTATATGTTTTTCATTATATTGATTTTTAATTTCAAATGAACTTATTAGTTTTTTTTTGTTTGATTATATGGATTTAATAATAACTAAATATTATAGACACATTAATAATTAATTAAAAAAAGAGAGAAAGCGAGGAAGCGAATTCAGACAGCAGAGACGCGCGCATCGCTAGCAAGTTGGGAGAATTAATTGCAAGAGGATTATTCCAATTAGCGAAGAGTGGAAAGCGAATAAGAAGGAGTCACACATATACATATACCAAATTCCAAATATATATGTGTGTGTAGAGATAGGAAGGGGGGGGGGGAGAGAGAGAGAGAGTTAAACTTACTAGCACACGGTCTTAAGGTTTAAAGTCAACACAAACATTTGGGTTGGGGTTGACTTGGTTGGCGGTGTCTCTTTTTTGCCACAGAAAAGACGACGTAGATGTCGGCGTCGACGACGAAACACTTTGCATATCGCGGTGATGGTGAAATTACCAAACGGCTTGAAGGAAGGGGGCGAGCTTTTTGTCAGCTTTGAACAATACCTGACTGGCTGGCAATGGGAAACCGCAAAAAATTAACAAACACATACAAATATTCAACGTCAGTCATTCTAATGAAGAAATAAATGAAAAATAAAGCTGTTTAAGCTATCGGAAGTAAAAAAATAAAATAATAATAATAATAATAGTAGAAGAATTTTGATAAATTCTTTTAATTATGAGAATAGACGACACTAAATGATTTTCTTATTATAGATTCAATCAAAGCATGCGAAATTGTTAAATATTCTTAGAATTTAACATCTTATCAGGAACAGTCAATTAATCGAAATTAGTGGTTGCCTATCTTCTAGTAAGCAAAAAAAGAAGGAATTACTACAATCCTTGTTAGTTCCTCTAGAATTAATAAATTTTAAGAAAAATTCTCTTCATTGGCTTACAAATACTATAATATATGGATAGAATCTTTCAAGTCACACAATAAATAATTTTCTCGAATTAAAAAAAAAAATTATCTTACATTTTTTTTCAACATATAGGCCTATATGAAAACCATATGTATACATATGGTTTGGCTCTAGGTTCAATCACATCCTACTTTTTTATATTATGATTTTTGAGCTGATATATTATATAACTATATATTGTAGCCGTGATTATCTTAAATAAGTGTTTCTAAAGCGGAGTCAAAAAAAATTCCAAGACATATGCAGCCAAAATTATTTTTTTTATTGTCTCGTTCCAGGCTGACGTTTCGGCCAGGGATCATTCTTTCGTTGTCCTTATGAGCGCGCTCCGTTCATGCGAATGTGTAGTGTGTCGCTGAAATTTTAAAATTCATTTTATATATTTTACAATACAATAACTTTAAAAAGGAGGAACTTGGCCCAAAAAAAGGTTAGGAAACACTGGATTATGGGGGGGGGGGGGGCGCAAGTTAGACACTTGCCACAGGTGCTTCATACCCTTGTTACTGCACTGGTGGTGTGTGAGTGTTATAAAAAAAAACTTCAGACTTTATATAGCCTTAGATGCCAAAATTATTTTTTTAATTTTTAATTTTTTTTTCTTAAATACTTATTAGGTATAAACTTTGTGGGCCTACTTTTTTTTATAATTGTATTGTAGCTCATTTTGTGATTATGAAATGCCTTAGTCGCCTTTGTAAATGAAGAAAAAAAAAGACTTTTAAATTGAAATTGAATTTTATTAATTAATAACTTTTTAATTAATTGATTATTTTAAAATTCTAAAGACAAAAAGGAAAATAAAATCTGTATTATGTTTTATTCAAGTGTATAGTACCAGGGCACGTTTAAATCACAATAACATACATAGGGACAAATGTAGTAGACACATCCATATGCATAACCCAAGGCCCTCTGTGCGCCCTCGGAAACCCTCTGACGACACCTTGCAAACCAAACCAAACCAAGAAGAAGAAGCCAACTAAGGTAGGAGGGAAGAGAGAGAGAGAGAGAAGCCACATTTGTGATTTAAATGCGGAATCGTCTTGTGCTCTCCTCGCTCAAGATTAATTTTCTTTGTTTCTCGTTGTTCCGACGAATAGGGGATGGGTTTGTGGGGGGGATGGTAACTCTGATTAGTTCCAGACAACTTGGTTTCTCACTCTCTCTCTCCTTCTAAAGTTATACCTTGAACATTGCAAGGTGTTACAAGCAAGTGTGCGGTCAAGAGATGTGGAAGGGAGGCATGGTCACCCACTTGGCTGGCCAAGCCCCCCCCCCCCTAGAGTCTAATCTTGTAAGACCTTGCTGTTCGTTCGTCCGTCCCCCATTCGCTCGATAGATGAGGCTATGTTACCAGGCCACTCTCTCCCACTCTTCACTTCTCCCTTGAGGGTTTCCTTCTTCGTCTTCAGGTAAACTAAAGCCAATATATTGGACTCAAAGTTGGCTCATTAAGAAACTTGATAGACTCCTGCATCCGATTCGCAACTTGTTCCTTCTTACCCCAAAGAACATAATTAAAAAGAAGATATTCACTTGTAAACAAGTTGTATAAAAAATAAATATTGGTAAATTTACTGGGCCCTTTTTATTAGAAAAAATATATTTGAAGAAACTGAAAATTATAAATAAGAGTTTCTTGAAAAAAGTTTTTAATTAAAAAAAAGGTAAAATAACTGACACTAATTAAGTTGATCTTTTTTCTTTTGTTAGTTAAAATTTAGAACAGAGGTAACTCTTGCTTTGTAATGTAATTATTCATGTAATTATTTTTTTAATGGAATAATTACATGTAAATTCATGGTGGTTCACTCAGTAGTGGTACATAATTATTTATATTATGAATAACCCCTGAAGAATGTGCTGGATAATTTGTATACGTAATATTTATATTTGTTTATCATTTTTTTTTAAATTTTGCCCTTTCGGCTACTAAGGCCATTTAGGGGTTTCAATGTATTTCATATTTTCATTAGTTGATTGTACTACCGAAGTTCGATCAACACGCTGATTCCTCGGGATCAACTACCACACCCCTTATTGTTTATCATTTAAAGTCTATATGGCCTAAGATGTCGAAAGGACTTTAAAAAAATCTGAAGAGTCCATGATAGAAAAGAGTATCAATCTATACACCTACTACTAATTCTTCAATATATTAATTATTTGGTAAAAGAGATATTTCTTTAAGGTCTTCTAACCACTATTATACTTCCGGAGAAATAATAATGCATGTAAAACAATGATCTAGAGAATATTATTTTTGAAGGATTTTTTTTTTAAATGTTTCTAAGGAAAAGGAATGAAATAATATCAAAGAGAAGAGGAGAAAACAACGAATTTTATGTAAAAAGATTATATACTCCCTCCTTCCTAAATTAGTTGCTAAATACAGAGGCCTAATTACATTGATTGGCGCGCCTCGCAGGCACAAGAATTCCCCCCCCCCTCCCGAAAAAAACAATATTTATTATAAACTTATTTTCTTTCTAATTTTAGTGTTTTTTCTACTTTTCATAAATGTAACATTTATTTTGGTACAAATTTTTTAAAACATTTTGAAACTAGATTTAATTGAGATGTATAGCTGATAATACAATTTATTTAAGGTTCAGGAAATCCCAAATGCAGCTAGTCGTTTTGTCAATTTTTATTTAAATATAAAGTGCCAAGGCCAACGTTTCGGTAACATATAGGACCATCATCAGGGCCAAGCCATTATTATTCCTCTTGGTCATATTGGCCAAAGAAATTATCAATAATACAACAAATTCCTTCTCAGTCCATAATAACACACTGTATCTAACAATTTGGTCATTGAATTTGTTGTATTATTGCAATAATCTATATTGCATATTAAAATATCTAACAATTTGGTCATTGAATTTGTTGTATTATTGCAATAATACAACAAATTTAATGACCAAATTGTTAGATACAGTGTGTTATTATGGACTGAGAAGGAATTTGTTGTATTATTGATAATTTCTTTGGCCAATTTGACCAAGAGGAATAATAAATTGACAATGGCTTGGCCCTGATGATGGTCCTATATGTGACTGAAACGTTGGCCCTGGCACTTTATATTTAAATAAAAATTGAAAAAAACGACTAGCTGCGTTGCTCATTTGGGATTTCCTGAACTTTAAATAAATTTTGAAACTAATTTGGCACTGATGTAACATTTCGTAAAATATTAAATTAAAATAAAAAGAGAGTAGTTTTGAAGATAATATTAATCTCTGAAAAATATTAAAACAGAATTATGAAATAATCAGAAGAAAAATATTAAAATGTAGCAACTAATTTAGAACAGAGGGAGTATAATTTATTTATTTACACTCACGATTGATTTCTTTAATAATAAATAACACAGACTGCCTGGTGTTCCGAGTTCGATTCTCCTCCCAAGCGAGAAAAATTTATTTCAATTGAATTGAAAATAAATAGGGATAGGGTCTAAAAGGCCTCTGATGCCAAAAAAAAAAAAAAAACTAACGCCGAATAAGGTATTCTAATGACCGAAATCGATCAATCAGAGTGTAAATAAATTATATGTTGTTTGTATAAGATTGAAATAAAAATATAAAAAAAGAAGAGATTAGAACAAATTAATTAACTCTATAGGCAAAGTTAAAACGTTTTGTTTTTGAACTTTTAGTCTATTAATGTCGATTTCTAATTAGTCAAACGTCCTCCCCCCCCCCCATCTACAATTCAACCACTACGACTAAAACGATCCACTGGCATGCCAACACACCCTTCACATTCTTTTTTAACTTTTTTTTTTTTTTTCAATTTTCCAGGCGATTTATTTACTTCGCGGTTGAGTTTATTCAAATCCTTTTTCTTTTTCTCTTTTTCTTGTGGAGAAAGAGGAAGTGGCATGAAGAGAAAGATGGAGGAGGCCACTCTGCCAAAGCAGCAAGCAGCGGCCCTTTTCCCCAACCCTTATTTGCCCCAAGGGTCCGTAAACTTGACCCTGGTTACCCCCTGGTGACCTAGCAGCCATCATTTTTACAGCCAACTTCCCTTTGCTATAATATATATGTCTCTATACACCTGCGAGAAATACTATCCGTCCGGCCCCCTTCACCTTCTCTCCCGATCCCTTATCAATCATTAAAGATTTAAATAAAACAAGAAAAAAAAAAAATCGGACTTTGTTTTTATTTACTATTTATGAGAGATTGTGGTTCGAAATGTCTATACTAAGATTTTATTATTCTTCAATTATATATGAACTGTTTTTACTTTCTCTTACCTCTACATATGTTAATATATAGAGAGAGAAGAAAGTATTGGATTCATGTCAAAAATTCGATGTCGAGATTTTGATTGATATACACGTTTTGAGGTCCCCTGAATCCAAAAAAGTGGTTTTCGCTACATGGTCTGTCTGTGTGTCTGTGAACAAAATATCTCAAGAACGAAAAGAGCTAGGAAGTTGAAATTTTATATTTAAGTTAGGTACCCCATGGGACGGGACACGAAGCTTTTGAACAAAATCGACCAAAGAGTACTAGTACTTTACTGATGCACTTTCTCAGTTTTTTTTTTTAGATTTTCTCAAAATTCGCTCCAACGATTTTTTTTTAAATTCAAAAATCAATTATTTTTTAGATTCTCTTTAAAATGTATATTCTCATTTTGTCATTGAAATATTCTGAAGACCACTTTACTCTTGTTTTTAGTGTATAGATCCACCCAGTGGCATCCTTCAGTAAATGTATCAAGACATATCTTTTTAAATTGTAAATCCATATCATTTTAAATATATTGCAAAGTAATTTATTTTTAATTATTTTCAAATGAATGCAATTACATCGTGAAAATTCGTGTTTGGCTTTTCGTTAGACGAATCAATCAATCAATCAATCATCATTTTAGATCCAGTTGGACCCCAATTCAATAAATCAAGCAATCAAGCAGTCGATAGACGGCTGGGGGTCCATTAAGGAGATCCCCACTGGCACTCGAACTCCGAAGTAGCCATTTAATTATCGAGCAATTAGAAGTGAATTTTCGCTTTTTTTTATTTTATAAAATAAACAAAAATAGTTAATTATACTTTAGGAAAAGATATAGTGATGATGAATAGTTTGTGAATTAGTTTTCCTGCTTGGAAAAAGTAGTTGAATATTGAAAATACCAGTATATCTTTTTTTTAATAAGATTTAAACTTTCGACCGTTGTTTCTCGTTGAAACATTTTGTAAATTAAAATTAAATATACAAATTAAACAAAAACATTATTTGTTTCAAAGGTTTTATTAATTAAAAATTAACACTAGAATTAGAATGTAATCACTTCTGATGGTGACAAGCAATTGTCAAAATACGTATCAAGTGTTAATTTTTTAATTGGACCGTTTATTTTGAAAGTGGTGTAAGTCCATTTTCTTTTGTTTCCAGAAAATGAAAGGTCAACATATCTGTTTATTAAAAAATCTATTTACCGACCAATTTTCAATTGTTCAAAACATGGGAATTTTTTAAGAAATTTACTACTAGCTAGTTATACATAGAAAATTTACATTAATTTAATCATAAATTATGTGATATCTCTTTTTTCTAACCCTTTACTGAAGTCTTTTTTTTAATAATACTGTATTAAAAGATTTACACAAACGATTTAGTCAAAACATATTTCTAAAAATAAAATACTCTAAGCTTATCCAGAATATAGACCTATTTATTATATATTCTCAATCTCGTATTATAAAATAGACTATGTAAAGAATAAATCAGAAAGAAATACGTCTTTTTTAGAATTCTTTTTTTATTTCCATTGTAGGGTCCATTGATTCTACCTGTGGCGCTTTAGAGAGAGATGGTGGGGATTGCAATGGACGACAGACAAACCCCAGAGGACCTCTAAAATCCGCCCATTTTGCCCTCCAGGACCCTTAATCTTGCGAATAAAATAATTTCCATTCTAGAGACACACAGCATCGCCGCAAAACCACGTCGCCCCCCCCCTCTCTCTCTCTCTCTGGAACTCTCCTCCACCCACTCAATTCCAAATCCTGGAGATTTATGAGCAGAATAATTACCTTTCTTCCTCTGGAGGGCGTTTTATTTTTTTTTTTTTTTAAGTCTAATATTCTCTCAATTTGTATTACAGTATTTTTATACTCTTGGCAATCACAATCTGAAAGTGGATTTTTTTTTATAAAAGACAATCCTTAAAAAATGATTGAAAATTAATTATCTTTTCTTTTTTATTGTATTATTAATAAATAATCCTATTCATGTTTTATTTTAATAAGATCCAGACGAATTAGAGCCCCAGCCGGGAAACTTCAGAATTAATGTCCATTCGGGCTACATGGGTAAAGTTCTTCTCAACATTTTTTCTATATTTTTTTGCAAGTGTTCTGAAGTTTGCGAGAGCGTTTAATTAATTTAAAGTATTATTAATTAGAATAAATTTGATTGCTTAGAACGGAACAGAACAATGACCCTTAGGTCACGAGGCATGACCTCTACTTCTTCTCTTGGAGCAAAGGGTGAAATCCTTCAAATTTTTAAATATAAATTTAAATAAATCTCTTTATTGCTTATAATAATAATATATATTTATAAATAATATAATTATATGCAATTGTGAATTATCTTATTTTAATTTTCGTGTCGAAAGAGGAAAGTCCAGAGGCAATTAATGGTGACCTTTAAAATTTCCTCTTATTCATTTTGTTTATCATTTGTAATAAGTTAAATATGAGAGATTGCAAGAAATGCGGTCGCTTATCTAAACCTGTTTATAAAATAGACATTTATTACTTGTCTATGTTAGGGAATAGAAAACGAGAGAAGAAAGAAAGATATTCATCATGAACTTTTTATCTGGTTAAAATGTTAATAGTAAGGAAGGTAGATGTGAAGCCAGGGGAATAAAAAATTATTTAAATTCTTTTGATCCACGTTTTGGACGCCAATCACGTCCTTCTTCGGGACCATAGGTTGTTAAACAATACATATAGTTGTGTAATATATAGAATATTTATATTATACAATAAGAAAAAACAACGCACCGAGAGCTCTTCTCGTACACAAAAAAGATGCCTCTTATAATATTGTGTAAATATTCTATATCAACGGTTCCCAACTTTTTTTGATGTGCGGCCCACTTTTTCCGTAAAAAAAAAAACGCTGAGGCCCAGTATACTGGGTATAAATGTGTGCGTAAAATAGGTTGGTACAAAATTACTTAAAAAAAAATGATTTTATTGCATTTACTTTGTATTAAGAACAAAAAGCAATCTTAAAATCTATGGTCAGGTTTGAAAAAAGTCAATGCTATTTTTGACCTTGTTTTATGCCTATAAGAGTCAATTTGGATGAAAACTGGATAGTTTTAGCCTTAAATCGTAGTACAGTCGCCTTAAAAGGCAAATAGTTGGTAAAAGTCTCTAAAAAGTCGCTGTCATGTTTAAGAATTAATAATATGAAAAAGTAAAAGAAATCAGCCTGAAGCATTTTACAATTTCTTTTGTTAACTCGGACACCTTGTATTAATTTTATTTATAATAAATAATTTTCGAGACTTATTCATTTGAATAAGATATTGATATTCATGAATACCTCAATTCGGATTTGAATAAACACTAAACTAATCACATACCGGTATTTGTTAAATATAATTTTATATAATCGAACTGAAAAATACGATTGACAAATAAATATGAAATGAAAAAGAAATATGAACAGATTTATGCTGAGGAACTTTGACAGATGGAACAATTTAATCTATCCCTATTCGTTCTATTAATTATGTATTATTTGAGGTAATTTTAAGCAATAAAAGATTCTAAATAATAAATTTCTAGTTTTATTGTAATTTGAAATTAATTTAGTCCCTTGTAGACGAAAACAAAGGGAATGCTTAAAAAGGACACCATAAATAAATTTGAAAAAAAGAAAAAAAAAATTCAATGGTCTCAGCCGAAAATTAAAAATTAAAAAAAAAAGCATATTATATTAAAAAATTTGAAAAAAGTCGGTCATAAAAGTCGCTTTTTCAAAAAAAGTCTCTGCCAGGCAAAAAAGCGCAAAACTAGTTGCAAAAGTAGTTTTTGAAAATCTCAAAAAACGTTTCTCCACAAGTAGACAGCGGCCCACGGGTTGGGAACCGCTGTTCTATATATTCCACGACTATGTGTATTGCTTAACAACCTATGGTCCCGAAGAAGGACGCGATTGGCGTCCGAAAAGTTGACCAAAAGAATTTAAAAAAATAGTTTGGTCCACCAAAAAAATTAACATACAAATTTAAAATTTAAATTTGTCAAATAAAATGTAAAAAAAAAAAAATCAACAGAGATCTACCTAATCAGATTTTTTTATTTCTTAAAAATTCGTATTTCACAGTAGACATAAAAAGTGTATAGATAGGAAGGAAAGGAGGAATAAATAATCTGTTGCAAGAAAGGGCTAAAAGAAATACATGCCTTATTTAAGGCAACTCATAGTCATCACCCGCAAATTTGCATAAGAATAAAAATTATTTAAAAAATGCTTATTTTAATTTCAAATTACTGTATTATATAATCGATTACGTTTTTATTTGTAAGAACAATATTATCTTAGGTATTATCAAGTGTTAGTATTGATAATAAACCCTAGGAGTTCGTTTATCCATTTGTTCTTTTGGTTAGTAAATATTTTGTTTGTTACGTTTATCAATTATTTTAAGATAATTTTAAGTAAGAGTTAATAATGAATCACAGCATCTTTAAACTCTATTATCGGCAAAAAAAAAGTTTATCTAAGGTTTTGATAAATATTTCCATACTAGCAGCGATCCTGCTAGCTTTCAAAATGTTTGATCTAATAAATTTTCAATTCAAGGTTTATGATGGAAGTGAAATTTATTTTCCATCTAATTTATTGCATATATTTTTAATTAGGATATTTAGATTTTGTTCACTGATAAAAAAAAAAAATTTATATTAAAAACGCCAGATAAAAGAGAAAAGGGCATGCGAGCGGCTTGTTTTTTGAAATTAATGATTGCCGTGTGCTTGTTTTCCTTTTCGGAGGGGGGGGAGAGGTGTACGTTTTTGGGGTTCGAAGGGTGGCTTGGGGGTTGTTAACTCCATCTTTCCAAAAGGGTGAGTTGCTTCTTGAATTAATAATAACTTTGTAATACAAGTCTCGAAGATAGATATAAGTTTGTTTTACATCAAGAAAACAGCTCAAGGGTGCTGAAAGAGAACGGAGAATGGGAGGGGGCAAAGGGCTGAGGATGGATTCGTTGGAATCCACTTGTTAGTGAAATATTTTACTAAGTGAATATTCAGTACACCGCAAATGAAATTTTCCAAGAAGAAGAAGAAGAAGATCTGAATATTATCTATTTAATTTTGAAACGTACAAAAAGCAAACATAAATTTGATTTTATATTAATAATAAAGTTTGCAATAATATTTGTAATTTATCATTTGATATCTTAATTTATATTACGATTTTTATATTAATAATAAATCGATTTATGCCACTAGAAGAGTGACAAGACTTTGCCCGACGTTCAATAGGAAAACCGATTAAATTAATTAAAAATATACTGTATTTTATCATTTTATTTGTTTTTGGATCTATGAGGCAATTTAGATCGTTTCTCTATTTAATTCAATCGATTGATACTAAATTAAATTTTGGAACGGGTACCGAACGAGCACAACAGACACAGAGACTTCTTAGTCTGTGCCCAAAAGTAATTAAAAGCGTCTTGTTATTTTTTAAAATAAAAATTATTAATATTAATTCTTAAATTCACGCAGAGAATTTATAATTTGTTCTCTATTTTGTATTTACACAAAGTGGTGTTTGACGTTTCATTTCAGAAAAAAAAAAAAAAAAAAAAATGGCATTATGAGTTTTGCCTTGTTTTAAACAAAGTTAAACTAATCCTTTATAGATATTTTCAATAGTAAATTGATGATAACGAATCTAAAGTTTTTTTTGAATCCACAAGTTTTTTGTAGCATCAACAAAAATTGTTTAGCATTCCAAATTGAATTTTTCATAAAAGACAATCCTTAAGGTGCGCGTCTCGAAAAGCGGTTAGGAGACGATTGACTACCGAGTTACTCGAGGCGGCAAGAGATGGCGTTAGTTTTTCCCATAGGGATACAAGGGATTTATTTCATTCCATTTTAAAGATCCCAGCTAATTAACTAAGAGTAAAAAATTAATTATTTTTTTAACACAATGATTACTAATTTAATTATCTATATAATATAGAGCGAATTTTTTAAAAATATCTTTTATTTAATGTGATTAATCTAAAAAAAAATTTATTTTTTTGAAAATCAAAAAAAGGGCTTCTATAAGTTGTAGATATTTTAAATAGCTTTAATTAAAAAAAAAATTTGAGGTCGATAGCTTCAAAATTGTGGCCGCTGGAAATTAGCACCCCGAGACGCACCTTAAGGCTTATTTTTTAAATTAAGCCTTCATATAAATAAAATATGAGGATGGTGAATAGATCTTTTTTCTAAGATAATTGAAAATAGATTTGGTGTGAGTTGATATTAGAAGAGACAAATAAAACGATATGCGGAGCCAGGAACTTCATGAGCTGTCGATAGATGGCGGTTTCTAAGAAATTATAATACGATCTGAAGATATAAATTCACCAATATTCATATTTTAAGTATTAGGCTCTTAAATTTTATAATAATTACTGATTGTCCGTTCGATAAGGCGAGGACATCTTATTGTAAAAAGTCAAATGAGAAGAAATGATACAAATTAGAAATTAATATTGGGAAAGCCTGATGTAGGTAGTTAAATGATAACGCTTGTATTGGAGGTATTTTCAGGTCAAAGTTATCTCACTATGTAGCAGACGATTCAGGAATCCCGATTTCTTCATTAGTAAATCAAATAACATTCTACATTTTTTATCTTATTTTGTACGAGTATTATGATCAATATTAAAAATACTAATAAAGTATTCTGTTATTGTTTCAGGTAAGAAATGTCGAGATTTGCTTCTACAAATCAATTGTTCTCTCTGTCTCTTTCTCTCTCACGGTGAGTGACATCCCCTAAATATCTTCCTCTCTATCTGTCTTTTGGAATCTTTTGAATTATTCTTAAGGCAATCTATCTAAACCGATATCGGTTGGCGTCACAACGACACGTCCCCCTCTTCATCCACCCACACCCGCTCTATTTTTTTTTCTTTCGGAGTAGATTTATATGATTTTAACACAGGAGGACATACCCATTTTGACTTTCTCCCTCTAATGTCTTCATATCAGCCCCCCACCTCTCTCAGTCGTATCATTTTTTGGTACACGACGTCCAATCCTGATCGGAATTCCAAATAGCTTTATTATTGCTGGGTGTGGTAGACAGAAGGGATGATTTAAAAAAAAAATTTCATATATACGCACAATTGTCAAAAAAATTTTAGCTTCTGTCTTTCAAATTTTGAATGAATTTTTGAAAATGTTAAGAGGATACCTTTGTATATATGATCTTTTAAAAAAGCGAATCGATAAAATAACAAGCAATTATTTCATGTTGAATATTTAATTTGATTTAATTTTAAATTCCAATGAGTTTTCGTCCTAAACGACCTCTTTTATTATTTATACTTAATAAAAGACAGATCAAATAGAATTCCATTTAAATTTTCAGAAATTAAAATTATTAATTTATTGTTAAATTAATTTTCAATATTATTATACAGTAGTTTAATATTAAGATTTTTTTATTGAAAAAATTGTTGTCACCTTCGAAAAGGAATTGATTTTTCTGCCCCATTTAATGTCCTTTGAAATTTACGGGTTTTTTTTTTTTGAACCTTCCAAAGTCCGGCAATGCTAGTGTATACTATATGAATTTATAATTTCATCATGTAAAGAAATAAATACAACTATTTTCTTAGTTCCACCATTCATATTATTTATTATGCAAATATTTCGGCCAAAATGAACTCGGCCATTCTCAGTGCCATAATATGATTTTTTTTGTGGACTTGAATTCGATTATATAAAATTCATTTGGTAGGTTGAATAGCAAGCACGTAACTAACAATGTGATTTGAGAATATATTTTTTTTTTTTGTTTTAATTTATTTAAGGTCATTTTCGGCATCTGAGAATATTTAAACTCCCTCCCTATTTATTTCAATTGATTGGTATTTAATTCAATTGAAATAAATTTTTTTGCCTGGAACGGGTTGCGAACCCTTAGCCTTTGGCTCCAAAAGCTAATGCTCTACCTCTGAGCTATAGTTCAAGGGCTCGATAACAGTTAATCTTTATTTTTAATAAATAATAAAAAACTATAACTATATTTAGTAGAGAGAGAATGAAAATATTTAAATGCACAGTACTTTAAGACAAGAGAAGTAAAAAAGAAATCAAAATTTCTTATTTTTTTCTTTAAATGTTAATATTTTAGAGGGATTTTTTGTCCCCTTGTTGGGATCATCCCTAAAGGGCAATTTGGATTGCAATGGGACCCCTTCTCGGCTGTCTAAATCCCCTGGATATAGATAGCTAAAGGCGTGGCGTAGGTGGGCAGGTAGCGTAGCTGTAGTTGCCGGAGGATTGAATCGCTCTCTGGCCCCTCGGGGGGTGTATTTTGTCCACTTGGCCATTTTCGTTTTTTTTTTTCTTTAGAAACGCCAGGAGGCGGGGGATAAATAGACGACGGTGCTGAATTCGCTTAACCCCTCGCCTTCGCCGTCGAGAATGATCGAGTTTATTTCGTCGAGAATAGAACTCACTACAAAAAGACGGGACTTTATTTTATTTCTCTTCTCCCGTCCCCTCCTTCAATAGTGGTAGATTTTTATTGTATTTACGCTCTATTATTACAACCATTTAAATAAATAAATATAAATATTTTAATGCCTACTCCTACTGGACCTTTTTCAAATATAAAAATATTTCCACATTTATATATTTCTAATAAAAATAAATCAACAAAATATAGGAAAATACTCAACTTTCAAATTTAGTCAGAGCTATTTTAGAAATATCGCAGCACAACTTATTTTATTATTTTAAATTAATTTTTTTTTTTGGATAAGACATTTTTTAAGGGGGAACGGGAGCGAAGGTGTTACGCATGTTTTTCCCGATAAGATGGCGTTGTGTGTCATAAAAAGTATGCCCAAAAAATCAAGTAATTCAAAAATTTGCCAAGAGATGTCAGAATGGTAGCTAATAATATTTAATGCATTTGGTTCATTTTCATTGATCTTTTAACAATAAATACTTTATAAATGTTATTGATAGGTAAATAAAAGAAGAGCAGCTAAAATTATTTCATTTATTGACCCACTAGGCTGACGTTTCGGTCTTGGTCAAGACCATCTTCAGAGCTATAACAACATGAAGTATATTTTTTTAAAAAATATTATTTGTGAAATTTTACAATTTACAACATTATATAACTTGGCATAATACAGAGATATTATAATTACCTTGCGGGTTGTCAATATAGGCATACAAACACTAACACAATCATATATTCTATGAACATTCGGTTAGAGATATTTAGAAAATTAATATGTAGAATGATTGAATTATAATTTAAAAAATACATATATTAATAACATAAGCCAATTGGTTGAGTACAGGCAGTGGACAAGAAGGTAGGCATCCCATGGTTATAGCCTTCCCCCCACTCCAAAGTGAGTGACGTAGTAGAGAGAGGAGACCGGTGCGCAGCTCACCGCTTTAAGATATTCCTATATAGAAATATGGTGGATCTTATATCTTGCTTAAAATTGACTGTATTATTTAAATAAATATATATTGCCTCTAGAGTCAACCTCTTGTAGTAATTGTCCTCGAAACCTAAGATTTTCACGTCTTCAAAGTTGAAATGATGGTTATTATTAATAGTATGATCGGCCAATGCAACACTGGTGTCACGGTTCTTGATGTTGCTTTTATGTTGAGACAACCGACTATTTAGGTATTGCCGGGTCTGACCCACATAGCACAAGTCACAATCGTTGCATGACACTTTATAGACAATCTCGGAGTTCTTGAGGAGGGGGGTAGGATCCTTATTATTAAAGAGGAAGCTCAATGTGTTGATGGGCTTGAATGATATAATAATACTGTCACTCACGCGGCTTATTAGCTTTTTAATTCTTTCAGAAAGGCCCGGCGTGTAGGTAAGACTCATGTAAATTTTACTATTAACCATGGAATTGTTATCACCACCAATCGAACCATCAGGGATCACGGATATTGAATTAAGTGTGGGCTGTCTATTTTTAAAAAATATAATTTAAATATTTTTTCGATAAAATATCTGGGATATTTATTAATGAACATGATTTTTTTAATTTCGTTAAAGCAATCCTGTTTATATTCAGGATTGGATAGCCTGTCAGCCCTCAAAATCATGTTGTAAACAAGATTTCTCTTGTGGATTAAAGGATGGTTAGAGTGGTAGTTCACAACACGGGTAGATTTGCACCTTTTTCTCATCCATTTGGTCTTTATGTTCTCTCCATCTCTTATTAGTCTCAAATCTAGGAACGATATTTCACCATCTTGTTCGATTTCTTTAGTAAATTTAATCTTTTCATTAAAATCGTTTAACACGTCGATAGTAGCTTGTATTTTATTTTCCGGGATGGCAGTGATTATATCGTCAATATATTTAAACAGAAAGGGTGGTTTATAGGGACCCTACTCTTTCGCTTCAGACCAAAATGAATGGCCTGTTAAAAGATCTCTTACCAGCGGATCTTAATAGAGATGCTATCTTATTGAAAAACTGTATCACTCGTAATGGTATAGCCCCTAAGTTCCACGGCCTTATTAAAACTCACAAAAATAATACTATCAGACCCATTGTTTCAACTATAGGTTCCCCTTTTTTATAAAATATCTAAATATATAACTACAATTTTAAACTTCATTCCCTTGAATAAAATCAATATAAAAGATTCTTTTCAATTTAAAAAGAAATAAACACTATTAAACTATCTCAGACCGAAATATTGGTTTCATATGATATTGTCTCGCTTTTTACTAATATAGATCTAAATTTAGCATATGAAATCATCCATAATAAATGGGAAGAGTTTGGGTCACACAGATTTTTGAATAAAGATGAATTTTTTATAATATTAAAGATGATTCTTGATAATGCCTATTTCACCTTTGATGGCAAAATATATTCTCAAAAATGGGGGATTCCAATGGGTTCTAGTCTTGGGCCGGTAATCGCTAATTTGATGATAGATTTTCTGTTCGAGGGGACTTTCTCTAAATTGCCCTATAAACCACCCTTTCTGTTTAAATATATTGACGATATAATCACTGCCATCCCGGAAAATAAAATACAAGCTACTATCGACGTGTTAAACGATTTTAATGAAAAGATTAAATTTACTAAAGAAATCGAACAAGATGGTGAAATATCGTTCCTAGATTTGAGACTAATAAGAGATGGAGAGAACATAAAGACCAAATGGATGAGAAAAAAGGTGCAAATCTACCCGTGTTGTGAACTACCACTCTAACCATCCTTTAATCCACAAGAGAAATCTTGTTTACAACATGATTTTGAGGGGCTGACAGGCTATCCAATCCTGAATATAAACAGGATTGCTTTAACGAAATTAAAAAAATCATGTTCATTAATAAATATCCCAGATATTTTATCGAAAAAAATATTTAAATTATATTTTTAAAAATAGACAGCCCACACTTAATTCAATATCCGTGATCCCTGATGGTTCGATTGGTGGTGATAACAATTCCATGGTTAATAGTAAAATTTACATGAGTCTTACCTCCACGCCGGGCCTTTCTGAAAGAATTAAAAAGCTAATAAGCCGCGTGAGTGACAGTATTATTATATCATTCAAGCCCATCAACACATTGAGCTTCCTCTTTAATAACAAGGATCCTACCCCCCTCCTCAAGAACTCCGAGATTGTCTATAAAGTGTCATGCAACGATTGTGACTTGTGCTATGTGGGTCAGACCCGGCAATACCTAAATAGTCGGTTGTCTCAACATAAAAGCAACATCAAGAACCGTGACACCAGTGTTGCATTGGCCGATCATACTATTAATAATAACCATCATTTCAACTTTGAAGACGTGAAAATCTTAGGTTTCGAGGACAATTACTACAAGAGGTTGACTCTAGAGGCAATATATATTTATTTAAATAATACAGTCAATTTTAAGCAAGATATAAGATCCACCATATTTCTATATAGGAATATCTTAAAGCGGTGAGCTGCGCACCGGTCTCCTCTCTCTACTACGTCACTCACTTTGGAGTGGGGGGAAGGCTATAACCATGGGATGCCTACCTTCTTGTCCACTGCCTGTACTCAACCAATTGGCTTATGTTATTAATATATGTATTTTTTAAATTATAATTCAATCATTCTACATATTAATTTTCTAAATATCTCTAACCGAATGTTCATAGAATATATGATTGTGTTAGTGTTTGTATGCCTATATTGACAACCCGCAAGGTAATTATAATATCTCTGTATTATGCCAAGTTATATAATGTTGTAAATTGTAAAATTTCACAAATAATATTTTTAAAAAATATACTTCATGTTGTTATAGCTCTGAAGATGGTCTTGACCAAGACCGAAACGTCAGCCTAGTGGGTCAATAAATGAAATAATTTTAGCTGCTCTTCTTTTATTTACCTAT
>JAKCPI010012625.1:0-12790 GCA_023213315.1 Euborellia annulipes
AGATAAATTTCATATAAAAATCAAGATAGGCCCTATACTAAATGATTCGTTAAAATGAGGGCGTTATCAATTTTCAAACATTAAAAAAAAAAAAGACAAAAACTAGCCTGTATAAAAGGCCCTTAATGCCTAATTCAGCCCTTTAAAAAGCTCCCTGAAATGTTTAAAATTTCAAAATTAGGCCTATAGTTTCAAATTTATTTATTTTGTATAGAGATATACAAATGGAGGCGATTAGGGGGATAAAGCAGTTAAGCTTATAATTCTGAGTTGAAGACAACTCGGGTTCAAATCCACCTCATCGTAAAAAAAAATCCAACTCTCTCCTGAGGAAGGAAATGGGAACCCACCTCAGTATCATTCCCATGAAAGTTACTCCTCAGTGTAACCACAACGTGACACTAATGACTGAAGAAAGAGATACAAGAATAAAAATAGTATCTATTTTCGAAACTGAAAACGTGAATTTTAAGAGAAATTAATTATGAAATTTTTATATGGCAAAACAACGTTTTGGAAGAAAAAAAATGTTTTTTTTTTATTTATTTAAACATCGGGCACCATTTAGACCTCGTTTCTGTTTATTCCAATTTATTGATAGCCAATACAATTGAAATAAATATTTGTTGAATGAGATGCAAGCAAACCACCGACTTGCAAAAATATATTTATACATTTCAATGAATGAGTGATATATGCGTATATTATTATAGTTAATTAAAGGTAATATTTCATTTCTTATAAAAGATTTTTAACCGTAAGGTTCTCTATGTTGGATTTTTTAAATTTGACTAATAGTGATTGTACGAATTTATATTAGGGTCCGACCGAAACAAGATTTTCAGCCGAAAACGAAACCGAATATTCGGCCTCAACCTTAGTTTCGGCCGAAACCGAAACTTGTATTTCCTATAAAAAAATTTATATTTTTTTTTTTGAAACTTTTTCCCCTCCGTGAAAATCATAACAAAAATTTTTTCTCCATCAAGTGCAAATCATTTGACCTTTTTTTTTTAAGACTCAAGTTTCGGCTACTTTTTGGCCGAAACCGAAACTGGCCGAAACCATGATTTTTGGCCGAAACCGAATATTCGGTCGGTTCCTAATTTATATCTAATGTGATGGGAAATTTTTTTTTAAACTCATATTAATAATAACCAAAAATAGTTTGGCTCAAGGAAATTACAGACCAATTAATAACGCACTTATCATAAAAGCCATTTATAAAGAAATAAGAGTTGAATCTGATTGCCGTTTCTCTCCGACCCTCCTCCATTGATTCTCGTAATCTTGATTTCCTTCTACAGACCTAGAATTATACCACCCTTTAATATTGATGACATCCGGGCCGGGCTCGAATAATCCTTTTAATAAATAATTAAGATAATCGCGAAATGTACTTTTTTTTGCAGGTCGGCAACAGCACGCAAACCCTGATCAAAGGATTAATGGCCTTCTCGTTAGCGACACTTTATTCGAAAGCATGGGAAATTTACTGCACTTTGCCGGTAAATGGTAAGAGTAAAATTATCAATTAACTTGTAAAAAGTATAATTGATTTAGAAATTTAAGAAAAAAATAATCTTTGATCTTTTAAATGAATTATTCTCTTTAGTAAGAATGTTTTTATCTCTTTTTATTTGTGGATTTTTTTTTTTTGTAAAATCCAAAAATCCTTATCAGAATGCAAATTAGAAAATACAAGTGGATTATCTTTGATTTTAGAGAGTAAAAAAAAAAAACTTCGATAAATTGAATCTAGAAGTGGGCTCTGTATAAATACAATTGATTTTAAATTGTTTTGCTAAAATACAATAAAAATTCTAAAATAATAATATTATTAGACAACTATTATTACTAGACACGCTAATCCGGAATGCGTCGGGCTTGCGCTCCATGCGTCCTCTCTTTAGTCACTGACTTATTTCAAGGTCCCAGGCACCTGGGTCATATAAATATTTAAAAAAAAAGACTTTTGAGTTGAAGGTCGAGCTGAGTGGACGTGTATGCGAGTGCTGCTGCTTTCAAGTGTCACAAACTGGTGGATTTTTCTGTATTTTTTTCGATTTTTTCACATTTGCCTTTTTAATTGTTTGTGGGTGTGTTTTTGACTATCTTATGTTTTTTTTTTGTGTTCTGAGTGTTTTTTTTCTTTCTCTGCCACGCTTTCATTTGTGATTTTGATTAAAGCCAAGGTTAGTAATACGGGCTCAGTTTTCTGCTGAGACTTCTTTTTTTTAATCTACTCACCTTAACTCATTGTCAGTGAAAAGCATCTGTGACTAGGGATGAAACGATACCACTGAGGTATCGATACTTTTACTCGATAGCGGTATCGGTCGCAAAGTATCGAGTACCTACTCGGTATCGATTGAAAAGTATCGATACTTACTCGTATCGGTCAAATTTTTTCGTACAATTAAAGATAAGCAAAAACAGCGGTAAATTCTGATTATCAAGATTCGCAGGAACTTTTCAGCCAGGAGATTAAATAAAAAATCTTTTATTTAATTTCTATTTGCCGACGTTTCGGCCTCCAATCACGACCTTCATCATCGGAGACCTCCTAGTAGCAAGTATATGATATTTTTGTACATATAAAAGTAAAAAGAAATTGTATATTTAATTGCAATGAATATTAAAATTCCTAAGATCGTGCATAATTGACAATATTTGTCCTGATGAAGGTCGCGATTGGCGACCGAAACGTCGGCAAATAAAAATTAAATAAAAATTTTTTATTTAATCTCTTGGCTGCAAAGTCTTTGCGAATCTTGATTAAATCTCCACAGCCATAAAAGATCAAGTTCTTCAAAAAAAAAAAAACACGACTAAGAAAAAAATTCAGTTTTAGAGGTACTACCCAAAAAGAATAATTTTTCAAGATTTTTCCCTGTTGAACACCCCTATAATAAAAATTAAAATAGAGTGGTACAAACCATTCCACTTATTTCTGACATGAATCCAATACTTTCTCTCTTATATATATTATATATATACATAGGTAAGAGAAAGTAAAATATGCGAAGTGTTACACCTTTTTATGGTATTTATTTATTATTCTTCGTATAAATAAATAAATTTGTGTTGGAGATAGCATTGATGGATGTTTGTAGATGGAAAGATTGATTAGAATTCATTGATTAAAGCCAATGCTCTTTTGAGCCATACATCATCACAACTGAACGTGAAGCAGAGTCAGTGACTAATTTATGATTGATGACTATTCAAGCCCTATAAACTTAATTCAAATCTATTACATCATTCTCTACTCTGCTCCCTTTCACTCTTAATGACAAATTCGATTAGAATAAATTTAGACATTAAAACATGCTTTTTGAATGTGAATATTATTTAAAGAAAAATTTGTATACTCTTGGGAAGAGAGAAGATATTGAAAAAGACAAGCTAGGGGCTACATTTAGCCTGGGGTGACACGTATTATGAACACAAGCATCCTAACTTCCTGAATATAAATATAAAAAAAATAATATAAATGCAATATGGAATCTACCGTTTTTTTGTTTTATTCATTTATGTCAGTCAGGATTATACTCGTATATCTAGGATCTATTGCAAAGGTGTTGAATATTCTCCTAACTGAGCTAACGCATTGCATATCTGTATTATAAATATCTTCCAGTTGATGTTTACTTCTTGTCAGGTGAAAATAAAAGGTATATTTCTTTTTGAAATTATCTATATTTGAGCCACACAGCTGGCAATTTGTCAAAATAGTTGTGAAGATTGGAACAATTGACAAATTGTTATGTGAACACCAGAGTTGGGTTTTATACACGATTTTTGCTGTTTTATACAAAAAAATCGCGGATGAACCTTGTATAAAATGTATAAAACTTGGATGCGCGTCGAGGAAAGGAAATTCAAATAAAAATTTCATTTTAAAAATGAAAGAGTGTGGATGCAGTCCAATAATTATATTAAAGAAAATTCTAACTAGGGGTAGTTTATTTCTTGGACAGGTTTAACGGATGGTATGTATATATAATCAAAAAAATTATTAAAATTTTTAATAATTTATTAGTTCTTGACAGATGCATTGCTGTTTCGGCACAACTCAATAGCCATCTTCAGAACTGGAAAAAAAGTACATAATATTAAACACGTAATCAAAATAAGAAAGACTTACAAAATTATGTTATAATCAAGTTAAATAAACCTGTCCAAGAAATAAACTACTAGTTAGAATTTTCTTAATAGAATTTCGTATTTCATAGGGAAGATAGGAGAAATGTATGCCATGGTAACAAAATATAAATATTCTCCCATACTTATAAGAAAGTTGTGTGCTGTGCGACCAGTCATACCCAAGGGCGGTCCTAGCCTTACATTTTGGGGGGGTCACTGTTTTTTTTTTTTTTTTTTTTTATAGTATAAATAAATGGGCCTGGGCCCCAATAAATATATATTAATCAAATATGAGTATCGTTTAAGTCTTAAATGGCCTAAGTTGCCGAAAAGATTGTGTGAATGGGAGAGTGAGTGGGAAAAAAGTGTGTTAAAAAAAAAAAGATTTTGGGGGGTCACGACCCCCTTGACCCCCCCCTCTGGGACCGCCCTTGTTTTTACTACTAAAATTAAATTTAATCTGCTTAGTGAACGAATCTCCATTAGACTACATGTTAAATAACATTTTTTTTTTTTAAATTACAATAACTTTCTAACGGTTTGAAATTTTCGCAGGGGTTTTAGCATTAAATGAGGAATATACTGTCAAATTTTCGATTCTCTTTAATATACCTCCCAAACATCCTTAAATAAAATCATCAGACTGACTGGGATCCGAACCCGCGACCCTTGGCATACAAGGCAGGCGCGCCTCCAACTATACCAAGCCCGAGGGCCGGACATGAGTTAAATTATCTGTTTAAAAAGATCATTGAACTAAACAAAATTCCTTTAAATTCACAGACATAACAATACAAATGAAAGAGTTTATTTTTAATCATTAGTCATAAAATAATAAAAAAACATTTAAAAAAAAAACTTTTAGACAAATCCTTTTTATTATTTTTCTTTCGTACTATTTGGCTGTAGAGTGCAAAAAGAGCAATGATGGATTTATTTTTTTTTTTTTTTTTTTACATAAAAAGTCATTTCGGCACCAAAGGCCATTTGACTTTTAAAAATCTGGTGTGACTGGCGCACAGCACACAACTTTCTCTTACCTTCGGTAATCGAAAGTTGTGTACTGTGCTTGTCACACCAGATTTTTTGTGTCGACATGTATTTAGTTTCCGACAGTAGGGTACAATTGAATTCAAGATGTAAAATTTATAAGTATGGGAAAATATTTATATTTTGATACCATGGCAACCATTTCTCCTATCTTTTCTATGGAGTACAAGAGTAAAGTGGTCTTCAGAAGATTTCAATCGCAAAATGAGAATATACATTTTATAGAGAATCTAAAAAATAATTGATTTTTGAATTTTAAAAAAAATCGTTGGAGCAAATTTTGAGAAAATCGAAAAAAACTGAAAAAGTGAATCAGTAAAGTAGGCCTACTAGTACTCTTTGGTCGATTTTGTTCAAAAGCTTCGTGTCACGTCCCAGGGGGGGTGCCTAACTTAAATATAAAATTTCAACTTCCTAGCTCTTTTCGTTCTTGAGATATTTTGTTCACAGACACACAGACAGACACACAGACACACACACACACAGACAGACCATGTCGCGAAAACCACTTTTTTGGATTCAGGGGACCTCAAAACGTGAAGATCCATCAAAATCTCGACATCGAATTTTTGACATGAATCCAATACTTTCTCTCTATATATATATTACATATATACATAGGTAAGAGAAAGTAAAAATGTATTTAGGGAAATGATTATGAAAAACATTTTTAAAAAGCAATAAAATTTATATATTCTTTGAAATTATATATAACCTCTTTACTCTTTCAATTTATATTTAATTAAAACGATTAATAGTTTATATTATATAAAAGATAATTTTAATGCATAATGCCAAAATTAAATAAAGAATATCTCATAATTAGGAAGGTTTAATTTGCAAAAAAATACACTGGCGCCAGTAAAATATCATGCATGCTAGAATGCTTTCTACTGGCATCTACCATATCAGTATAAATAACAACTAAACAATTTTTTTTATAAATTTTCCATTAAAATATAATAAAATTAGTTTAATATTATTTTATAGATGAGAAGAATAATAAATATCATTATTCATTAAAAAAAAAAATTAATTAGGCCTAATTTCTCTATTGTTGTTTAGTTAAATGAGAAAATAATATAATAAAATAATTATATTATTTGAGCGATACCAGAGCGCTCTGGTGGCAAATGGTTGCTACAAGGAGGAAAAGTCCAACGGAAAGCGACAAAGATGGCTGAAGGATATTATAAAGAGAATACGACAACGCCATTAATGCATCTTTTTAAAAACTGTTGCTTTATATTTTTTTCAAATATTAGTTGTTTATAGATGTTCACTGGCCGATCGGCTACTGACACGGTAGGCGCGCGCTGATGGCGTCTACCCCCACTCTGAGCGCTGAGGGGAAAGGAGGGAGGGTAAGGCGATGGCTTTGATCACCCCTCCCCCAAGGTAGGGGAATTTCAAATAAAATAAAAATTCTTATTAAAATAAATACAATAGGGACCAAGGGCGGTCCTAGCCTTACATTTTGGGGGGTTTCTGTTTTTTTTCTTTTTTTTTTTTTTATAGTATAAATAAATGGGCCTGGACCCCAATAAATATATATTAATCAAATATGAGTATCGTTTAAGTCTTAAATGGCCTAAGTTGCCGAAAAGATTGTGTGAATGGGAGAGTGAGTGGGAAAAAAGTGTGTGTTAAAAAAAAAAAAGATTTTGGGGGGGTCACGACCCCCTTGACCCCCCTCTGGGACCGCCCTTGGTCATACCAGATTTTTTTCTTAGAAAATTTTTGTAAAATGTGGTACGAATGGGGTTCCAGACTTTTTTTTTTGGAATGGTTGCGTAAGGTTCGAAGACCTTAAATGACCAGTAGTCTCATGCAGCCAGGAAGAATATTGTTAAAAAAATAAATAAATAAAGGGGAACTCAACTGCGGAAACTGAGAAGATGCCTGTTGAGATTAGACTTAGAAGTTTGAAAATTGTAGGTTTTGGGGAAGATAGACGCAGGGCAGCTTGTTCCAATCACGGTAGGTCATGGGGACAAAGGACAGACTGTAGATGCAGACATTTTGAAAATAACGAAAAAGTAAGTTAAATAAAATTTCATTTACTTCGAAACTCTCTCTAAAAAAAAAAGAGCCATTGCCCTTGAAGATGTATTTTTATAAAACCGACTTGGCCAAATGACACATGTTTGTATTCGATATGAAAACACGCAAATTCCTAGCATATATCTCAAAAACCGCAAAAAGGGGAGAAAAAAAATTATAATTATTTAATAAAATCGGCCAAAGAGTACTAGTACTTTACTGATGTACTTTTTCAGTTTTTTTGATTTACTCTTAATTCGCTCTAACGATTTTGATTAAAATTCATAAATCAATTATTTTTTAGATGCTCTTGAAAACTTTTGGAGAAATGGTTGCCATGGTTACAAAATATAAATATTTTTCCATACTAATAAATTTTACATCTTGAAATTTAATTGACGGAAACTAAATATATATTGACACAAATAATCTGGTGTTACAAGCACAGAACATTGATTGTTTTTACTAAATTAAGTTCTAATCAGTCTCTATTTTCTCCTGGTGTAATTATTTTTTTGTTTTTCATGGTGGAGGGGAGAGGGGAGATTTTTGCCCCCTCACTGACAACCCCCCTCCCCATGTAAAATTTCTAGGCTCGTTATTACTGATCCAGCCCAAGTGCTACGGTATCATCGGTGATAAAAAGTGAGATAATTTTTTGCTGAATTTGCTTTAATCTGCTTAATTAACTCAAGCGCCGCCCGAGTCATCTGATAATCGAAAATATTAAAATGAAGTAATAAATGGAAATTTTTTCTAATGGGTCGTTTTGATAATTTACCTACCCCAACATTAAAATAGCCTCCCTATGGGGAAATACATGGTGTGTGTCCTTCAGCATTAAAATAGCTGAAGGACACACACCAGCATTAAAATAGCTGAAGGACACACACCATGTATTTCCCCATAGGGAGGCTATTTTAATGTTGGGGTAGGTAAATTATCAAAACGACCCATTCTGATCACTCATTGTCACCAATAAGAACAAAAAATAAAAAAATTCACTAAATCGTTTTTTAATATATCTAAATAAATCATCAATTACTCAAGAGATAATTTATGAGATTATCTGACATTAAAAAAAAAAGCTGCTTATGAAATGCGGTAAAGTAGGAGAGAGGGAGATTAAAGATGCATCGTAAGGCAAAGCAACATAAATACAAAGAGTATAAAAAAAAACATTTAATTATGAAACAACTCTTCTATATTTGGGTTGAATCTTTTTACTCATCTCATCACACTTTGTACAAAGAGTTAATTAAATTAAATTATTAAGTGGAATGTTCTCAGAGAAATAACGTTATGTGTATATTTTTAGAGAATTTAAATGAAAATAAAACTAATTAATTGTAAAAGATCTGGGATGTGATTTTTTCCCCTGGGATGGGATGCGACAAGCCACCATTTTGTCATTTTTGAGATATTCATGCCATTTTATTCTTTAAATATCCCTCTAAATACCCCCCAAAAGATGTTCCTTGATTTTACAATAATTGGGTGCACATAATAAGTGAAAGTTCTCTACTTGGCCAGCTAGTGA
This sequence comes from Euborellia annulipes, assembly GCA_023213315.1. Lineage (NCBI taxonomy): Eukaryota > Metazoa > Arthropoda > Insecta > Dermaptera > Anisolabididae > Euborellia > Euborellia annulipes. Next base: position 8,783 of record JAKCPI010012625.1, read on the forward strand.
TAATTTGAGAAGTAAAGAGTCATAAGCCACAGCAAAATGGCGACGAAATCGGGAGTGAATGAAAATTTCTTTCGTGTTCAAAGGACTTTTATGAATAAGGGAGATGAAAACAGTGGCGTAGCGAGGGGAGGGGCAATGGGGGTCATCATGCCCCGGGCGCTACTCACAATGGTCCGCAAAACAAAAAATTGCTCGATAATTTTTGTTTTTATTATAATTGATTTCTGGAAAATATATTTTAAATTTGGTACCAGTGCAATATAATTATTTTGTATATTTTATATATAATATATGGTTTTCGAATGTGGGGGGGGGGGGGCTAAAAGGTATTGTGCTCCGGGTGCGAGTTAAGCTCGCTACGCCACTGCAAATACACTTGGATAGAATATCATTTGAAAGCATTTCTCAAATAGTGTGTTTTCTTTAAATTATTTATATTTAAAGTTCTTTTAAAATTCATAAATTTTCTCAAATTAATAATAATAGAGCATGGAGATATAATTTACCTGAATTAAGTAGAAACTATACATTAAAAAAAAAAAAAAAAATCAACACTTATTAATCTTAAACTATAAAGTTAAAGTAAAGATGAAATTGAGAAGGTGTCAAGTTTTATTTTGAAGATAACACACGATAAAGAAATATCAGTCAAGGAGGCTTCGATTGTTTTATCTCAATGAGTATTGTGTTTGAGAATATTGTTAAGTAAATAATCCAGTAGGCTTTTGTTTTATTTATTGATTCGTTTACATTAATTAAATTATTATCAAAGAATAAAATTAGATCATTTGCTCTTTCTTTTCTAAACACCCGCATCGAATAGAAAGAGGAAAGTATTGAGATAATAATAATTAAATGTTTTTTTTTATTTATTTTTTTTTTTTGAAATTGAATATTGTGAAAGTGAATTTTCATTATTAATAAAACAACGATACAACGAATACAGAAAACAATCAATAATATGGAGTTAATGATTGTCTTAAATTCTTGTTTATAAATTGAACAAATTTTTAATAATCTTAACACCTGTATACAAAATATTTGTAAAATTTCTATGTAGTTTTTTTTAGAATGTCTTTAATGAGAATGTTGACATATTAGGTTGGGCGCCATATTTGTTCCTATGTTATATGGGTAGTATACGAGAATAGTATGGAAATTGTATTTTACTTGTTACATATAATTTGGAATTAATATATTATATTAATTTAAAATTATTTGGATTTTTATTGTGCATTTTCAAACTATGATCTCGTATACTATCCATATAACAATGGATAACCTCGTATGTTAACACTAGGGTGGAAAAAAAAATTAGAAAAAAAAAATTATCAAAATCTGTTGACATCTTCCGGTCTCGCATAAAATTTACAAAATATGAAAAAAAACTTCATTTTTGCGATTATTTTTTTAATTTTTTGAATTCATACCATAATAAAACAATATATCTTATGTTCAAAAATAAAAATACTCTAACTATTACGTTCAAAAAAAGTATAGTAAAGATATTAAAAAAAAAAAACTCGTAAAAATCTAACTTTTTAATTATTTTGGCAAATTTTTGGGGCTTATGCCCGACCGGAAGATATCAAATGGACAAAATCAAATTAAAACGCAATGTTTTTAAGCTCTCTTTGAAGACTTTACAAACTATTACATTACGAAAACATCGAATTCAAAAATTTTAAAAAATAATCTCAAAAATGAAGTTTTTTTTTCATAATTTGTCAAATTTCCAAAATTATTAATACAAAAAAGACCATATTCTTGGTCCAATTTCAAGAACAAATTTTCTCAAACTATATATGGTCTCTATAGAGAGATTTAAATCACTCTTTTTGTGTATACGTAGAGACTTTATTTGTTTGGAGTTATATCAATTGATCAATTTTTTTCTTACAAGTGTTATTGAAAGAGAGTTTAATAATTTAAGGAATTTCCTTCCATTAGAATTTAATTGATTTTGTTCTTTGACAGGTATTGACTAAAAAATTCTTTTATTAATGGATCGTAGCTAAAGAGCACACAAATTCCTTTAATACTTTTAGGATTCTACAAATTGCTGTACACATATTTCCATTTTCAGACAACAGTGACCTGAAATTAAATAGTTCTGAAAGAATTAATTCTTTTTTCTTAGTCCTAATGGAAAAATCTAGTGTGACTGGTCGCACAGCACACAACTTTCTCTTATCTTCGGAAATCGAAATTTGTGGTCTGTGTTTTGTCATACCAGATTTTTCGTGTCGACATAAATTTAGTTTCCGCCGATATTTTTTTGTTTTTTATTGCTCAAGCCTTTAGCCCTTGGCCATTTCCGCCGATATATTAGAATTCAAGATGTAAAATTTATTAGTATGGGAAAATGTTTATAATTAGATTAATGATATGAAGAGGATGCAGCCAATAATAAAAAGCATCTATTTTGTTAACACTCTTTATTTCGGAACGTTTCGGCTATGATCAACAAAGCCATCTTCAGCCCTCCAAGAGTATATTTTATAATATTAACATACAAAATAGATATTGTCAAATTAGATATAATACTGTTCATATGTATTTGGTCGTATGTATTATTATATAATTTTCATTCAAGGCTTTGCTCTCATACTACCTTGTGGGTAATGAAAATTATATAATAATACATACGGCCAAATACATATGAACAGTATTATATCTAATTTGACAATATCTATTTTGTATGTTAATATTATAAATGCTTTTTATTATTGGCTGCATCCTCTTCATATCATTAATCTAATTGTATAACAGCCACAATTCGTTATATATTTATAATTTGTTACCATAGCAACCATTTCTCCATGACGTACAATAGTAAAGTGTGCTTCAAAAGATTTCAATGGTAAAATGAGAATATACATTTTAAAGAGCATAGAAAAAAATAATTGATTTTTGAATTTAAAAAAAAAATCGTTGGGAGTGAATTTTGAGGAAATCGAAAAAAAAACTGAAAAAGTACATCAGTAAAGTACTAGTACTCTTTGGCCGATTTTGATTAAACGCTTATTTTCTCGCCCTATGTGGGTGTCTAACTTAAATATAAAATTTCAACCTCCTAGCTCCAATTTCTTCATGTTTTAAATTGGATACACACACAGACAGACAGACCATGTTGCGAAAACCACTTTTTCAGGGGGATTAACATATATAGAGGTAAGAGAAAGTAAAAAAGTCAGAGTTTTGTTTAGCAAGCGGATTGGATAGCTTTGGACTAGAACTTTTAAATTAGCATCGAACAGATTGTAGATTTTCTCATGAATTGAATATAATCAAGAGAACTCAGTTAAAAACAAAGAGAATTGATGTTTATTTATATATGTATACGGTATATGAAAACTACCTAGTTGAAGAGAAGGGAAAATAATCTTGTTTGATCCCAAGAACTAATTGACCAAAACAACAAATCTCTCTCTCTCTTATAGACTAATTTATTTATGGTAAAAAGCAAAAAACACCGTATATGAAAGTTGACACCAATCAAATTCTCCAAGATTTCCTTTCTACCTTGGGCCAAATTGATTTTTAATTTTTTTCTGCCGATGCTATTTGGTGTGTTTGAGATACGAGCTTCAAGTTCAAGGTGATGCCTATTTCTGGAGTCTATCTGTCCATGTGTTAGTGAGTGGAGGGAATCAGGGCGGGTCGGTCAACCTGCCGGCTAAAGAAATTCAATTTTTATTAATGCAATTTATTATATATATATGTATAGTAACGATTTTAATGAAGTTTAACTAAGGTGAATAACCCTTCTCTCTCTCTCTCTTTTGAAAATGGAGTTAACAAGACTTGACTTGTCGATGTCGAGAAAGAGGATACGATGGGAAATTGTGAAAAATCATGAGGCCGCCTTTTGGGATATAATGCATGCAATTATCTTTCCTCAGTTTGAAATCATTGAAAAAAAAAAAAAAAAAAAATAGTAAATAATAGAAGAGGAATCTTCAAACTCTAGTTTCTACTTCTTTCTTTTAAAATCTGCATTTTCAA